>JAWZTI010001999.1:0-10202 GCA_039880955.1 Chlamydomonas urium | reverse complement strand
CCCCCTGCACCTCCCCCTTACTTGCGGTTGTACAGCTGCTGCCCCACCCAGCCACCTCCAACCACGCCAACAGCCGCACCAACACCAAAGACAGAGATGACGGCGGTGGTGAGCTGCACACAGCAACAACACACAGCAACATGGGGTGAGTGAAGCAGCTGACAAGGCAGCAGTGAAGATACGACGGTGAGGCCGTCTTGCTTTGGCGTTTCCAAGCATGAACTGCATGTATACAGTCTCTTGCTGTTCTTCACTCCTTGCCTGACCTCTGTCTCGCGGTGAGCGTCCTCCCTTGCATCTAGCCCCCCGCTCTGTCCTTTTTGCTTCACCCGCTCCCCACCCTCCACCCTGCCCAACCACTCACCCCTGTGCTCCAATCATTCTTGATCTGCAGGTAGTCATTGAAATAAACAAAGAATGCACCCCACAGCGTACTGCCAGGTATGCCCTACATGGAAAAGGGGTGGGGACGGGAGGGGGCAAAAGGGTGTATTGAAAGGGATGAGGCAACTTGCAGCACTGCCTGGTGTGTCCTTGCATCGAGCTACTGCCTGCCTCCCTGCCCCTTTGTCTCACCTGCAACACGATGAGCCAGTTGGTGGGCACCCTCATCAGCTGCTTCATCTTGGGCCACGTGATGCGCTCACTGTACACCACCTGGTCTGCAACGTCCTGCAACGCCTCCTCACAAACGCCTAGTTGGGGGTTGAGGGAAAGGAGAAAGAGCTGAGACCGGCGCATGAGAGGCTCGGCGTGACCCTGACTCTTTCCTCTTCATCATCCTCCCCTCTTCTCCTTCTCTGACCAACTCTGCGCGCTTCCTTTTAGCTGATGCCGAGACCCATCCGAATACAGCAGCAGAAGCACATAGGGCCTGTTGCCTCGGCAGCCATCCCAGGTACTACCTGACTGCCCCAACTCACCTCTGGGTGGCTCCTTGACGATGAACAGCATCAGGATGGAGCACAGCAGGGAGGGGGCGGCAATGACGGTGAAGGGCATGCGCCAGTCGTTGACAGCGGGACCCACCCACGCAGCAATCATCTGGATAACGGGACAGGGATGAAGAGCAGAGGCAGTGACAGGTTACTGGAAGGCACTTTTGGAGTTAAGGTCATGCACCGGTCGCTGATGGCAGGGCACCCTGCGCCATCACTGCTCAACCTTGCCCTCACTTTGCAGCCTTTCAACACCTACCACCTTCACTTACTTACCCCTGCTCACCACCGTCACAACCGTCAAAGTCTCCTCACCTGCCCCACAAAGACACCGATGCCTGTTGCAATGGTGATAAAGGATGACACAAAGGCCCTGCAAGTGGAGGAAAACAACACAAGATGCTCATGGGAGGGCGCAGGGAGGGGAGATCATCGCTGCCTGAATGCTGCCGAGGAGAGACCATGGGGCAATCGGCCCACCTGCTGCCAGCACTCCTTTGCACCCTCCTGGCCACGTTCCCCACCTTTGAGTGACAGGGAACATGTCTGACAGCAGCGAGTACAGCAGCGGGAACACACCACCCACGCTGATGCCCGTCAGCATGCGCGTGAACAGGAACTGCCAGTACTGGGTCACCTGGGAGGATGGCGGCGAGCAGGGGAAGGGCATCAGCACTTGAACGGGAAGGGCAAAGAGGAGGCATGGGTAAGGGGCCAGATGCTGCAGGGCCTCATCCTCTCATGCACCCGTCAGCAAGGCGCACAAGCCACAGACAACAGAGCGCCTGGCCTCGCCACGCCCAGTGCAGGTACTGACAACCACCCGGAGCAGGCTTTGCTGCGAACCATGCACTCACCCACAAGGTGCACAGGCAGGGCACCTGGCCTATGACTGCGACGATGAACAGCATGTTGCGGCGGTTGTAGGTGTCTGCCAGCCAACCAACTTGCAGCCAGGGGACAGTGAGTGTGTTGAATGGGGGAGGAAGGGGCAAGTCACAATTGTAAGCTTGCACAGCTTGCAAGCTGTTTGCAGCTGCTGTGAGACTTTCAGGCGCGAGGGGCTGGACTCCCAACCGCAGACCTAGCTGTCACTCCAGCAAGGTGGGTCAGCAGTGAGCCACAAAGTGCCCTGGCCAGAACAATGCCTCGCTCCGCCTCCTCTGATCCCTCCGTCTGCCTTCCCCCTTAACTCTACCCACCAGCAGGGCCGCTGGGGCGCCCACAGCAAAGAACGCCACGTTGACGTATCCCCCTAGGTACACATCCTTCTGGGTGTTATCAAAGCCGAAGAACTCGGCCGCCACGGACAGCTGCATGGGCAAAATGCATGGGCAAGGCAACGGGTCAACAGCAACCTTAAATGTTGTGTGTGTGCGTGGACAAGAGGACAGTGTGTTGACAGGGTAGCCCAGAGGTCAGTGGTGCATGGTGCGGTCAAAGGTAGCATGCAAGTGCCTGTCCAGTTCCAGGGGTTGGTATCAGGGCGTGCGCCACGTTTCCGCAGCCGTTGCATCCTGCGTGCCTCTGCAGTATGTGCCTTGTCTCAGGATACCTGAAACTTCCCGCCAACCCCCAGCGGTTGACCCAACTACCGCAACTTCCGCTACTACCACCTTGCATGAGCTGCATGGTGATTGATATGCCCTCAGCTGCACCAAGTTAAAAGGCAAGAGGATGAGGCAAGAGGATGCGGCAACGGGAAGCATGCATGCAGCTATATCTGCGTGGCACAACCAACGTTGGTTGTGCCCCAGTAACCCAGCACGCTCTGCAGATGCTCCCTAGTTCCCCAGAGATAGGTGCAAGCAGTTGGTGCCATAAGAATGGTGCGGATTGCATGGCAGGCTACGCCAATACCCTAGGGCAGGGATGGGCGCTGGCTGCTTGCATTTGGGCTACATGCAGTGTTGTGCATGGCGCTGCTAGAGCCCACCCCCAGCCTCACGTTGGGTGACAGCAGGTTTTGGTTTGCAAACAGCAGCGAGGCGATGAAGGTGAACACTGGTGGTGTGTTTTACAGTTGTTTAGGGCACCGCGAGGGCGCATACAACCCCTGTCCCAAATGGGCCAGGACTTACAGGCTCATGACCGAAAGTGGCTCGAAGGCCTTCCCCGCAAGCAGGGCACCCGAAGTCTAGAAACCATGGCCGAAACAAGATCCTTCCAAGGCGGGCCCTGGAGAAGGGGTGTTTGTGGTGGGTTGCGCCCGAGGTGGGAGTAGCAATACCAGCCACCTCTGCATCCCTCCCACCCTTGCTGCTGCCCTGCTCCGCGTCTCCATGCGGCTGCAGCGGCTCCGTGGCAGAGGCCTGGCGCCTGCAGGTGAAGCAGGTGCGCAGGGAGCGCATGGCACCACCGCCTCTGGCGCTGAGCTCCACCGCATGGTTTTAGGGACGAGTGCAACAGCCCTTTGCCAGCGCTGTCTCTTGTCTTCGCTGGGGTTTAGGAGGGACCAACCGCTGCCGATGAGAGATGGCAATCGACAGCAGTGCTGCGCTACAGACGCGTATGATGCATGCGTGCACACAGCTGCAATGGCTGCAGAGGCGGAACAGGGACGGCAAAAAAAGAGAGTGATGTGGTCCCGGTCCGGCTGCTACAAGTCTTGGTTCAAATTGGCCAAGTGCATACAAGCAGAAACAGAAAGAGGTGGAGAGAAATAACGACCAGACCTGTTGCATGCGTGGAAGAGATACCATATTGACAACTGCACGTGCGGAAACAAAACAGGCTTGTCCAGACCGGGTACACGTGCAGATCGCATGTACCACCTCGTCAGTGAGCCTTGCACTGCGCGCAGGTAGCTCTGAAATTCACTGCCTCACGCCACACCTGCCCTCCTGCCCACCTCCCCCAGCTGCCGCACAAACTCCTCCCCTGTCAAGATCTCAGTCGCGCCGTACACCACCTGCTTGGGGGGCTGCAGCTTGGAGGCCCAGGTGGTTAGGACCTGCACAAACATATGGGAGCAAGTGATACAACAGGGCATTGAGCAGCCAGTTGCAACAGTAGCAGGTTGGTGCAACTCTGGGCTGTCCTGTGCACATGCACACCGAAAGCAGGCACCCGGTTACAGCTGCAGGCTCCAGCTGCTGCTCCCCACGCCCATGCCCTGCCTCTGCTGAGGCCAACCACGTCCAGTCAGTCACACCGGCGCCTCTTGCGCCTCCCTGAAGGAGTAGAGAGGGCCCCTGCTACCCCTCCCTTGAAAGCTCCTCGCTGTCCCTGTCCGAAACCACCGCTCACCTCCCTCTCCAGGTAGTTGCCCCCTCCAATCACAAACACAAGCGCCTCCCTGAAGGGACCCTTTGCCTGATCAGGGCTGCTCCTCCCGGGGGGCAGCTTGGGGTCAAACACGGCGTAGTGCTCGTGCTCTGATCCAGGCCGCCCCTCCATCAGTGCCTCCAGGGCAGCGGCCATGGGGGCAGTGCGGGTGCCTGGGGGCAGGGCAAGGTGGGTGCAAGCAGATACTCAATGGCGCACTGCGATGCTGTGCTGGTGCTGCCGTCTGCGCCTCCAGAGCGGAAGTGTGGAGCGATGGCTGCAACCTCCTCGTCGTCCCCACTTCCCAGCTGGCACTCACCCAGCCCGAAGCCCAGCGTCTTGACAGTCTTGGTCACTGTGCTGAGTCCCTGGCCAAACGTTTTGTCCGCCCAGTCCAGGAGGTGCGCTTGCGACGTCAAAGCAGACAGCGCACTGCTGCTGGCGCTGCCGTCGCCACCGCCTATTCCGCCTGTCTTGGAACCTGGAAGGGAGGAGCAGGACAGCGGACAGGAGTCCGAGATCAAAAGCTGAGCAGTGGAAATACTCAGGAAAAGCGGAAATGCCCAAAGCTTGGAAATTCCCGCTACTACCCCTATCCTCTCCTCTGCCCTGAGCCCGGAGGCCATCGCCCTTCCCACTCCCACATCACCACTTTCACCACTACCGTGTTGGGCACCTCATTCTCTGCCATATAATGAACAAAGCCCCCTGATCCACCCTGCCTTGCTGCTGACCTGTCAGGTTGTTGCGCTTGAGTGTGCGCACATACTGAAGCGGCGTCACATCTGCGCCAGCCGCTTGCAACGCGGCCACAATCTCCCCAATGTCCGCATCGTTGGGGAGGCCTATGACAGAATCATCATGGGAAAGGGGCAGAACGTTAGGTCCATGCTTGTGTGCCTGTTTCCATGTTGTGCCTTCATGCAAGTAATACACAAGCACACTTGGGGCTGCCCACACTTTTGCCCAGAGCTGCCCACACTCACCCTCATATGTCAACAGCCACACCAGCGCCAGCCGCAGCTTGTCGCCTGCGCTGCCCTTGCCCCCTTGCAGCAGCTTCAGCACCGCCCCTCTGTCGCCCTTGCCACAGAGCAGGTCCTCGGCCACGCTGTTGTACTGGTCAAGTGCTCGCGCCTTGATTTGGCCCAGCAGCACTGTTGCGAGGTTGGTGTGCTTGTCTAGTGTCTGCAAGCAAAGGAACACAGCCGGTCAGGGGGAGAGAGCAGCGGAGGACGTGACTCAGCCGCATCACTGCAGCCCAATGCTTGCACCCTGATGTAGCCCACCATTGCATCTGACTTGTGCCTTCTGCCTAACACTGTGTCCACACTCTTCACCCAGCTCCACTGACCTTTTTCTTCTCCTGCAGCTCTGGCAATGACGAAACCGCCGACATAAGGTTCTGGGTATTGCGCTGTAGCAGGTCATCAGGGTCATATGCAACACCCTCCTGCACAAATAGCACCACGAAGGTCATTTTCAGTGCATGCATTCAAACAACTTCAGAGAAGTGACTCTTGACCGCTGCACCGGTCCCTGTGCGCAATAAGCTGCATCTCAACACCCTCCCACCCTACTGCCTGAATGCCCTCCTCCCCTCAATCCCTGTGAGCCCCCAGCCCCACCTGCGGCCCTGCTGTCGTCTTCTTGTTGATTTCCTCCACTGCAGCCCTGTACGCCTTGAGTTGCGTTTCCACCTCCTCCGCCACCCTGGGGAAGGTGTAGGAGCCAAACGAATTCCAAAAGTAGTCCCGCTCATCCACGTCATAAGACTTCTTTTGCTGGGCGGCTGTTGATTGGGGCGCAGGCAGAGCATGAGAAAGGGTAGCGATAGGTGAGTTGACTCCTTACTGCTCTTCGTCAATGCCGTTCCCATTTCACCATTTTTCCATCAATTTTTATATACACTCCCCTCTCACCTGATGCTGCGCTGCCCGGCCCTGGTCCTGCCTCCCCTTGCACCATGATTCTGTTGAGCTTCATCCCCAGACAGTCATGCACCAGGGGCTGATAGCTCCACGGCTGCTGCAGAGCCCCGCTCAGGTCAAAGTTGCGGTCAAACAGCGTGAGCAGGGGGCGGGACAGCGAGGCACTGAGGCTGGTGCTGCCCTCACTCAGCAGGTTGTTCCTCGCTCGCAGGGCATCACGCAGCTGCATATGTACAACAGGAGGGAAATTGCGGACGAAGAATCATAAGTCCACACTTGGCTGTGAAGCAGCCCAAGCATGTGACTATCCTAAGCCTTGCATGACCCCTAGAGCAGCGTCCGTTCGCCCCTTGAAAATATCCTCCACGTTTGCCATGGCCCCTCCACCCTTTCCCAACTCTCCCTCCTTGGCCCCTCTTCCTCAGTAGTTCAGTCATATGCCCTGCTAACCCTCCTCATGAGAAGTGCACCGCGGTCGTCACGCCCACAGTGGCACATCGGCCGAAATGCAAACCCCTTCTCCACCCTCCTGACCCGCCGGCCCCTCACCTTCTGGTCCAACAGCCCAGCCACGTGCTCTGCTGACCCCCCTGAAGGGCAGCGGATGATGGGCACCACCCCTAGGGTGACGCACACTGAGAACAGGCCGTCCACCACCGCTGCCACGGCCGCCTGGTGGTAGCACAGTGCAGAAGCGAGAGCGTAAAGGATGATGCAGCATACTAGCTTATCCGAAGAGCGGCTGCACAACTACTTCATCCTACCCACGTTCCCTTTCTGCAACCTGCAACCCTCAAGCAAGCGTGCCTCCCTGCAGCTGGCCGACCACCCTCCAGCAGCTGCACTGCAGGTTCACTCTGCGCCACATGCATGTCCGGCAGCTTGTCCATACAGCCCCTTGCATCCCTCTTATCTCAGCCGCCCACTGCCATTCCCACACCCTCCTGCCCCCTCCTGGGACACCCTCAAACCACCAACTCGTCGTGACTGCTGCTGCCTACCTCGATCTGCTGGTCCTGTGCTGTGGGGTCATTCAGCTGCACGTACGTATCTGGCAGCCCCAGCGAGAACAGGTTGTTCTCCAGTGACATGAAGGACAGGTACTGTGAGGGGCGGCAGGAGAGGGGCAACAACAGGATAGGTGAGCAGCAAGGGGCGCAGCACACCTTAGTGCCACCTTGGCCGGCACCCATCGCAGCACACAGGTCCAAGTGGCAACCAAGCATGCACAGCGCAGGCATACGCTAAGTGCATGCCCAACCATTTGTCTCCCCACCTGGTCAAACAGGCGGCCCACGCGCGCCACTGCATTTGCCTTGACCGCAGATGCAGCCAGCTGCTCCATCAGCCGCATGGGCAGCGTGGTGGTGAAGTGCAGGTGCATGACATCATACAGGCCTGCTGCTGCGTCTGCTGCAATGCGCTCCAGGTTCGCTGTCGAGGGCTGCACCAGGTAAACCGCTGGCACGTCGGGGATTGGCTGCCTCTCGGCCTCCAGCGTCAGGTGCAGCGTGACGCCATGCTTGCGCAGGTCCGCGACGCGCAGCAGCGGCGCGATGACGTCCTTGGTGAAACGGTCCAGCACTAAGATCTTGTAGAGGCTGGCCTGGTCCTTGGCAGCACCGCCCGCGCCCGCACCCGCGCCAGCCCCACCGCTGGCGCCGCCCATGCTGAGTATTTTGACCACCACATCTGCTCGGACACAACAAGCAGGCATGTTCAGCACTGCGCATGATGCTGCCCTGCACAAATGTGCTCGCTGCCACCCTCACCTGTCTGCCTTTTCCTCAGGTTGAGCGACATCTTGCGCTGCTGAGGGTGCCCTGACGACGCGGTTCCATGGCTGTATGCAACAGTCCACCCACACAAGTCCCTGGTTCCAGTCAGGTGGCAGGTGCCTTTCGCTGAGTCTGAGACTTCAATACTGAGCGCCTGCAAAGCACGGGGTCCTACATGCCACGTCAGTGAGGCACAGATGGTCTGTTTGCTACTGTGATGGACAACTCAAAGCAGCTGCTGAGCGCTTTTCTGAACATGCTCCTGCATGTGCTTTAACCTGTAGCTTACGCTGTTGGGTTTGGAATTGGAAACAAAAAGCCCACACCTCAACCTGATTCTCAGCCGCATTGCCCGGCCCTCGCGCACATTCGCACATCGAAATCGTGGCCGCCATGAAGCCCAAAGCCCGCAACACGGGCGCGTCCCAGATGGGCGCTGCGCCAAAGGCGGCGCCGGCGACGAGTCCCGCAGCAGTTGAGGCGGCGCTGCAGGCCCTGGACTCCAACCCCATTGCCTTCCTGGTGGCACCCATGGTGCGCATGGGCATGGGCAGGGCAGCAGCAGGGCCCAGGGCAGCAGCAGGTGGCCTAGCAGCGGCAGCAGCAGCAGCAGCAGAGGCATCGCCACTGGACATTCACATCACGTTGCATGGCCGTGCCCATGCTCTGACCCCAGTACCGCAGCACATGTCGTCAATGTCCAGCTTTCCCATTGCCATTCTCACTGATGTCCCTCCTTGCCTCTGTCCTCCTTCCCCGCGTTCTGCAGCCCCTGACCGAGTTTGACGGTCAGCACTGGGAGCGCCAGCCGCTGCTGTGCAAGGCCACTGCAGAGCGCGAAGCCTTCTTGCAGGGCCTTTATGACGTCGACGCGCTGCTGGAGGAGGCGGCAAAAAGGGAGGTGAGGAGCGCCCCGGAGGGGGGGGGNCACAGCAGCTGTCTTTGTGGGGGCTGTATGCCTGTCGACGTGTCTGGGAGGCAGACGCGAGAAAGATGAACACTGCTTCTCAAATGATGTCAGCTATTTCTTCTTACTTGCCTTGTCCACCCACCTCTTTGTGTTGCAACAGCTGCCCGAGGATTCTTCAGAAGATGAGGAGCATGGGGACGTAGAGGCGGACGGCAAGGGCAAGGACGGCAAGAAGAAGGCAGGCGGCAAGGAGAAGGAGGGCAAGAAGAAGAGCCATAAGGAAGAGCAGGAGGAGGAGGAGGAGGGGGAGGGAGAGGGTCTGAGCGACGAGGAGGACGATGACACTCCCCTCATCTTTGGTGTGGATGTCAACGCGGCTCGCTACGTGGACAGCGAGAAGGAGGTGCCCGAGGAGCAGGTGCGCACAAGGGGGAGGGCAAACCGCCTTTCACATTCATGCCACCGCCTGCACATGTGGCTTACATGGTGTGAAGTGTGTGACCGACTTGGGAAGAGGCGTGTCTCTGACATCTTATGCCTGTCGTGCTGCATCCGCTGCCCACAGCTCGCCAGCAAGGAGGCGCTGGAGCGTCTTCGTGAGGAGGGCTACACCTTCCAGGTGAGGGGCAGGGGTGGCGAGCAACAGGGAGAGGGAAGGAAGGCTAATCCCATGCACTGGGGTCCGATGCAGCCCAAGGCCGTCAGTTACCTGAGGGCGTGTGCACTTGGGAAGCCGCCGCTGCTGTGCTCCCATGTCCCGTGTCTCAACACGAATGCTCATTACTTGTTGTCCACAGGTGCTGCAGCCTCAGCGCTTCAGTGACGGCATCTGGCGCCTAGTGTCTGCCCTTGAGATCCAGCTGGGGTGCCTGGTGGGCTGCAACGCCTACCTGACTCCCAAAGGGGCCCAGGGCCTGGCCCCACACTATGACGATGTGGAGCTGTGGATCTGCCAGACCCAGGGTGAGGCTGCACTGCTGCTCGTATGATGGGAGTTCGGGTGAGGGAAGGCGCAGGGACAGGGGCAGTTGGGATGAAGCACCAGACCTTGAAACAGGCCGCAAAGCCCAAGGGAGCACAGGGCTTGCTCAGAATGTGTAGCTGTAGACTGGTTCCAGATTGAGTGAATGGAAGAACCAGCTGCTGGTGCGTTGCTGTCGTGTTGTTGCCATTGCTGTCGTGCTGTTGCCATCTGACCAGACATGGCTGCCACACACCCCTGTATTGCCAGGGTCCAAGCGCTGGCGCCTGTACAAGCCACTTGGCGGCTATGAGCTGCCCAACCACTGCAGTCCGGACCTTGAGCAGGAGGAGATAGGGGAGCCGTTCATGGAGGTCACCCTGCAGGTGCGGGGGACAGGAGGGTTTAGGGGAAGGG
>JAWZTI010001996.1:0-10211 GCA_039880955.1 Chlamydomonas urium | reverse complement strand
GTTTGTTGTGAGTTCACCGGGGTGCGTCCTGGGCGCAGGCGGAGCCACTGCGTTGGAAGGCTCGTCAACCAAGGCCGGAGAGCAGCCACCCACGCCCAACCCCGCTGCATCAGGTGCGCCTGGGAAGGCAAGCACATGCCAGGTGTTGGGGTTCGAGCGCTCTCAAAACTCCCAACCTTCTTATGCCGCAGCTGCGGGCATTCGCCTGGCCGGTGCAACGCACGATGTGCACATCTTCGACGTGCGGAGCGGGAAATGGGAGAAGATCACGCCACAGGGCGAGCCCCCATCACCCAGGGCTGCCCATGCAGCAGCAGCTGTGGGCAACATGGTGGTCATACAGGTACACAGCCGCGCTGCAGCAATAGCCCAAGCAGGCGCGTGTATGCAATGGGCTGATGCATGTGTGTGTCTATGCAGGGAGGTATCGGGCCTGCGGGCTTGGCGACAGAGGATCTGCATGTGCTGGACTTCACCGACCCTGAGCGCCCTCGGTGGCACAGGTGCAAACCTGCATGGACATCGCCACTGGCCCGTTATCCTGCACCAGCATGGCAGCAGGCGGGGCAGCTGAGGCATAGCTGCGGCTGCCACCGGTTGCTAGCTGCTCGCTCCGAGGTGCCACACTGATGCCAAACACTGCTGCTGTTGTTCAGGGTGCTGGTGCAAGGCCCTGGCCCCAGTGCCCGCTATGCACACACGCTCAGCCTAGTAGCCAACCGCTTTCTGGTTGCCATGGGCGGCAATGACGGCAAGAGCACACTAGGTGATGCTTGGGCCCTGGACACATCGGAGAAGCCGTACCAGTGGCGCAAGATCACAGATGCAGGGGAGATGCCATCACCCAGGTGCGCTGTGCCCTGGCACCTGCACTGCGACACTCTTGGTCGCTTGCCAAGTTGCAAACACAGCTGCTGCTCGCTTGCTTTGGTGTGGTATGCCTTGCAGGATGTACGCTACAGCCGCTGCGCGTGGCGATGGCCTGCTGCTGCTTTGTGGTGGCCGAGATGCAGGTGGCACACCCCTTGGGGATGCGTATGGGTTTGCCAGGCACAGAGATGGGCGCTGGGAGTGGCACGCTGCACCCGGTGCAATGCCAACAGGGCGGTACCAGCACGGTGCAATATTCGTTGGCAACCGGCTGCACATCTCAGGAGGAGCAGTCGGAGGCGGCAGGATGGTGAGTGGGTGCACAAGGCACAGTCCATGGCTGCAGCTTGCTGGTCAGGGCAGCGGGTTTGATGACATGCCTGATGGGTATCTGACCATTGGCTGCACTGCTGTGCTGTGACAGGTTGATGAGGCAACAGCGACGGTGGTGCTGGACACAAACGCCGGGCAGTGGGTGTCACCCATGGCAGCGCATGTGCAGGGTGGCGAGGAGCTGACACGGCGGTGCAGGCATGCAGTGGCGTCTGTGGGCCCCTTTGTGTTCATCTACGGCGGTCTGAAGGGCAGCCAGCTGCTGGATGACCTGCTGGTTGCAGACGACAGCAATGGCGCTGAGCTCACCATCTTTGACCCCAGGTCACAGCCGTGGGTGCAGTGGATGGACGCCATGCATGGCAATGCAGCGGCAGCGCAGATGCTGGCCAAGGCAGCGATGGAAGAAGCAGAGGCGGCGCTCAGTGTGCACAGAGTGGGCGCAATCGGTGACCTGCGCGGAGCTGACGGGCAGGCAGATATAGAAAACCGGCTGACGCACTCTCCTCGCGAAGAGCAGGGCAGCCCCGACCTGACGCTCAACAGGGGGGCAGCAGGTGCGGCAGGGGAGGGGCTGAGTTGTTTTGCCACGGGCAACAGACAATCACGTTCAGTGCAGGCAGGCAAAGCATCAAGTGCAGCTGTTGCCATAAGCTGATGACGGCACTGCCCGCTGCTCCCTTGCATCGCTGCAGGCTCCGCCAGCCCCTTGACTCCCGATGTGCGGCTGTGGCACCGCGCTGTGGTGGTGCACCAGGAGAACTCGCTGCGTGGCCTGGTGCGGCAGCTGTCCATTGACCAGCTGGACAACGAGGGCCGCAGGGTGGGCGTGTACGAAGGCAAGGGCGACAAGTCCCCGCTGTTTGCGCGCTCATTCACAGCGCCCGGTGTGGACAAGGGTACGCACAAGCGCGTGATCAACGAGCTGCTGCGGCCACGCACCTGGAAGGCGCCGGACGACCGCCAGTTCTTCCTCACGGCGCAGGACATCGGCGAGCTGTGCGACAATGCGGAACGCATCTTCAGGGAGGAGCGCACAGTGCTGGACCTGCATGGTACGGGCAGCAGCAGGGGGAGGGGGGCGTGGTGTATGCGGCAGCAGAGCGATGTGGGCCCTTATTACTTGTGCTGTGGTAGGGGAAGGCAGGGGCTGTCTTGTATGCTGCGCGGGGGGGCACAGGGACTGCGTTGATGCAGCAGGGGAAGGCGGCGCTGCATCGCGTGCTATTGAATCGCTTCAGAGTCAGTGCTTGAGTCCCTGTCTGTGTGCTGTACTCACCCCTGCAGCCCCCATCAAGATCTTTGGCGACCTGCACGGTCAGTTTGGTGACCTGATGCGTCTGTTTGAGGAGTACGGCACTCCCTCCACAGCGGGTGACATCACCTACATCGACTACCTGTTCCTGGGGGACTATGTGGACCGGTAAGGCTCAGACTGCTTTTCACAAGGGTTAATGAGTTCATCCTGGGTATTGTTGCCCCCTGTTGCCCAGCATGTGGCATTGGTGCCTTGCTTAGTAAACCGCACCTTGCCTGCTGACCCTGCCTTTACGTGTGCCACTGCTCCCTGCAGTGGGTCGCACAGCCTGGAGACCATCTGCCTGCTGCTGGCGCTCAAGATCGAGCACCCCAAGCAGGTGCACCTCATCCGCGGCAACCACGAGGCACACGACATCAACGCGCTGTTTGGCTTCCGCCTGGAGTGCTTGGAGCGGCTGGGAGATGACCAGGTGAGGGGGAGGTGGCTGGGGTGACGAGGCCATGGTACAGTCTTGCAGTTGTGCACCTCAACACCAGGCTATGTGGTGCTGGGCGCTTTTGTGGACATGGCCACTGACTTGCTCTTCCTCTCCCCCTCCTGCCCTCTCTCTCCTGCCCCCCTCAGGGTGTGTGGGTGTGGCGTCGCATCAACGACCTGTTCAACTACCTGCCCTTGGCCGCAACGATCGAGAACAAGATCCTGTGCATGCACGGCGGCATCGGTCGCAGCATCCTCAAGGTGGACCAGATCGCCAGCATCCCCCGGCCTGTGACCATGGAGGACGGCGGCCCTGTGCTGATGGACCTGCTGTGGAGCGACCCCACCACCAACGACGCAGTGCAGGGCGTGCAGCCCAGCCCCCGCGGCCCTGGACTGGTGACCTTTGGCCCTGACCGCGTCAAGGAGTTCTGCAAGAACAACGGGCTGCAGATGATTGTGCGTGCACACGAGTGTGTCATGGACGGCTTTGAGCGCTTCGCCTCGGGCCACCTCATTACGCTGTTCTCAGCGACAAACTACTGCGGCACTGCAGGCAACGCCGGCGCCATCCTGGTGCTGGGGCGGGACCTGGTGATGGTGCCCAAGCTCATCCACCCGCTGCCGCCCTCCACGCCGCGCACCCCCGACTCCCAGGGCAACATCGAGGACGAGGGCACACACGACGCCTGGATGCAGGCCATCAACGAGGAGCGGCCGCCTACGCCGCCGCGCGGCAGGCCACACCTGCCGGGCTCGTCGCTAGAGTACTTTTGACCGCCGCTGGTGTAGCGGTGTGCAGCTTGCGCTTCACTTGTTGCCAACCTTTCGGAGCGTGCGCTTGTGGTTTGTTTGCCTGGTGTTGTCACTGACAACTTGTCGGGTCGCTTGCGCCCCTGAGACTTTCATAGTCACGGTGGGTTCTGTAACGGCTGCTGGTTCGAATGGTTTTTGTTGTTGCATTATTTCAAGTGTGTGTGTGTGTGTGTGAGGCTACAGGGTGGTGTGGGAGCAGGCAGACTTCCAGGGTAAAGTCAGCAGCTGTACCTCTGATGTGTATGTGCCAAGCCCAAATTGAGCTGACGCATATGTGCCCCTGCTGCAGCTTGGGCAGCTGTCATCGTACATGCTACGCCAGCCGATCTCAACAACGCTTGCTGCTTCTGTATGAGTGTGCTAAGCAAGCATAAATGCAGTGCAGTGGTGGTGCAGCGCATGTGTGCCAGAGCACAAGGCGATCTTACAACCACAGCACTTCCACACGTCGACATGGTTGGGCTGGTCACGTTCACAGCCAGCACCCCTTGGCAGTGTAGTTGCACTAGCTTTCGTTTAGTGCACAAAACGGCAGCAAGCACATCCAGGACGGAGCACAGGAGCACACGTTCTTGCAAGGTGCATTCAAACTGGTCTGATCAGCCACGTCAGCGCGGTTACTACCTGCGTTACTAGGCCCAGGGTTTCCCCAGGGTTTCACCATCTCCGCCTGGATTTCAGCCCGCCTCAGGCGCACAGGCCAACACTTTCCGCAGTGTTCCCCCCCTTCCACGCCAACATGTCCATGCTGCTGAGCTCCTCCGCCATGCGCAACGTGGCTGCCAGCGCCACGAAGGGCGGCAAGACCAAGGCCGGCACCAAGGCTGGCACCAAGGCAGGCACCGTCAAGAGCGCCCCCAAGAAGTCCTCCGGCGACTCCCAGGTGGGTCTGATGCCGCTGCGGCAGCCCTTCACAGCTCGAGTGCGTGTGCAGCACGGGCCCATGTTCATCCAGCTCTCAGGCCCGCCTCCTGACGCGCCTCTGTTCGCTCTCTGTTTCTGTGCGCGCAGTGGTGCGTGTAGCAAGTGCCTCCGTCGCTGATCGTCCGTCTGGGGCACATCACTGGTTGCTGCGCTCGCACCGCGTTGTGCAACAGCGAATCCACCTGCTTGTCTGCCCTCGTTGCCCTGTACGTGTGTAGGTATGGCCCCGACAGGCCCCTGTTCCTGGGCGCCCTGACCGGTGAGAGCATGTTGCGCGCTGCGGAGCTGCAGATTCTGCTTGCCCGCGCCAAAACGCAGCACCCACCGTCCACTGCCTTGCGATCTCCCTTTATTTGCATGCAGGCGAGCCCCCCTCGTACCTGACTGGCGAGGTAAGCGACAGCAACGGCTTGGGCAGCCCAGCGCACCTGTATTTGCTGCCAGCTGATGGGTGGCCTTTTGACAGATGCTCGAAGATTTTAAGTCAATGATATCTGACCCTGGGATCTCTTAGCGTGGCATGCAAACGACCAGCACAGCTTGTAATGCGGAAGGCATTTGATGCTGCCTGCAGCTTGTTCATCTGCTGGTGTACGCCCCAAGTGTGCCGACGCATCCATGTCGTGCACACTCTGCTCATGCAGTTCCCCGGTGACTACGGCTGGGACACTGCCGGTCTGTCCGCCGACCCCGAGACCTTCAAGCGCTACCGCACCATCGAGGTCATTCACGCCCGCTGGGCCCTGCTGGGTGCCCTGGGCATTGTCACCCCCGAGCTGATTGGCGGAGACATTGCTGAGCCCGTGTGGTTCAAGGCTGGTGCTCAGATTTTTGCTGACGGCGGCCTGGACTACCTGGGTGAGAATATGAGGTAGCATCGCGTACAGCATGGCGGGACGTGTTGACCTGGGTGTGTTTCTTGAGTGTGGGCCGAGGATGCACTTATGCGCAGCATGAATGATGTGAGGTAACCATTTGCAACAACGCATCGCTTGTGACAGGCAAGGCTGATGATTGCTCCCTTGCGCTTGCTGCATCGCCATGCAGGCAACCCCAACCTGGTGCACGCCCAGTCCATCGTCGCCACCCTGGCTGTGCAGGTCATCCTGATGGGCCAGGCTGAGGCCTTCCGCGCGGCAGGCTACGTCACCCCTGGTGGCTTCGGCGAGGACCTGGACTCTCTGTACCCTGGTGGCCAGTTCTTTGACCCCCTGGGCCTGGCTGACGACCCCGACACCTTTGCTGAGCTGAAGGTGAAGGAGATCAAGAACGGCCGCCTGGCCATGTTCTCCTGCTTTGGCTTCTTCGTGCAGGCCATTGTCACCGGCAAGGGCCCCATCCAGAACCTGACCGATCACCTGGCTGACCCTGGGTGAGCATCAGAGGATTAGGCGCGGGGGAATTTACTCCAGGGATGCACCTGCCTGCCAACCGCATGCCTGCTTGTTCATGGTCAGCTGCCAACTGCCAGTAGTCTGCCCTTGGCTTGACTAACTGTTTGTGCTCTGCCCTGCTTGCTCCCTTGATTCTCAGCGTGAACAATGCCTTTGCCTTCGCCACCAAGTTCACCCCCAACTAAACGTCCCTTGTACGAGGAGTTGTGTTTCGTTTTCGTCCGCTCGCCGCTTGCTTGTTCATTATGTGTTAGATTGCTGTTGACGGTCTTTCGTGATTCTGTAAACTACTGCACAAGGTCCTAAGCGCGAGGCAGAGCAGCGCATTGAGAGATAATGCAGCAAGGCCATCCTGTCCTACAGTAGGATGCGCACACCATTCAGCTTGGCTTCACCTGGGAAACAGACTGACATTGCAAAGCAATAAGGGTGAAACTATTGAAGGCCTGTTCTTGTGCGACATCACGCTGTTTCATGACGCGCGACCAGCGCCACGATGGCGTGCTCGCGACGCTGCTGGCCCAGGCCGTGCCGAGCCCTGTTGGTCTACCCCCTGGTGCAGTGCTGGCCCTTGCATGCCACGTCTGCATGGTGGACGCTGGCTTCCTAACAGCAGCACCACAGCCGCAGCCGCAGCAGAATGCATGGACCCGCATGCTGGGAACCTCCTGGAATAGCAGGAGCAGCTCGCCCTTTGCCCCGCCAGCACACTGGGCAGATGAGAACGGGCGCGAGTGGAGCTTTCGGTACCACAGGCCAGGCAAAGCCCTGCCCATTGTCCTGACGCTCAGCCTGCATGCGCAGTCAGGGCGGGCACTGGTGCATGTGGTGGAGGGCAGCTTTGAGCGGCCTGCCAATGCCGTGCTTGTGGGCCTGCAGCTGGAGCGCTACCTTCCGCCCGACACCCAGCAGGCGCTCAGCAGCTGCCGCAGCTGGCAGGGGGTGGTGCATCACGACCAGGCGCTGTCAGCGCTGCTGCATGAGCACATCATACAGCCCATCCTGAACTTTGCGGATACGAACGTTAGCCAGGCTGCAAGCAGCTGCAGTGCCACTGGCGGGGCGCTGCAGCAGGGCCCTACATTGTTCACGCCTGGCTCGCAGGCGCTGCTGCTTGTGACGGCGGGTGTGTGCTGCGCTGCACTGGCGGTAGCGCTGGCCAACAGAAGCAGGGTTGCAAGATGATTCACCATCTCTGGCACCCCGCAGACTTTGACATCCTCCCCACATCCATCCATCGTCACTGATTAATGTGAGTGAGCATTTTTCAACGGGCAACAAACTCCCTTGCATGAATCGAGCGCTGGGTGGTCAAATGTTCAATAGTGTAGTGCTAGGGGCAGCCATTGCTTTGCCCCTTCCGTTGTAATCCACAACTTGTGAACGTGCTGAGCGTTGCTGGGGCAGGTGCTTCACTGTGATTGCGATGCCTCCATCTCCTCGGCGGCGCAGCAGGCCAGGAACATCTGCTGCAGCGCTTCCAGCTTCAAGTTGCGGCCGATGATGACGAGCGTGCTCTGCCTGGCCTCCGCATCACCCCACGTGGTGGTCTCGCTGATGTTGTACAGCTCGTACACCGCCTGCGATGACAGCGGGACAGCAGCGGTACACGCTGACCTTAGGTTGAACTCATGTACGTCCAAAGGATGGACCTCAATAGCAGCAGCTCAGCCCAGTATGCTACTCAACTCAGCGCATGGACAAGAGGAGCAGGTGGTCGAGAGCAGGAGAGGAACGGTTGCTCCCTGCATCCTCTGAGCAACAACAGCAATCGCAACTAACAACTGGCATGATGCACTGCCTGTGCAAGGCAGGTGCAGCTGTGTAAACGGATTCATACAGCGCTCAGCAACCTAGTAGCCGGGCAGCAGCTGCTGGGTAGCTCACACAAAGGCTGTCTAATGTAGGGCAATTGGATTTGAGCAGCAGCACGAGATGCGGTCAGGGCACAGCCTACCCCTGCTGCATGCCTACCCCGTGCGCCCCTGCCTCTGTCCTTCTCCCCCTCCCTCCCACCGCGCCATTCTGCCCCCCCCCGCAACAAAGCGTCGTGTCGTCGTCACAGGGCGGTTACCCTCAACCCTGTGGGTGTGGCGCGACAGGCTGATACTGCCCCATGGTCCCACCTGCAGCACGTGCTTCGTGTGGCTGCCTGCGATGTGTAGCTGCCCCTTGACGCGGTAGATGTCGTCCGGGTGCAGCTCGCGGTCCCACAGCAGCTGGTCCATAAAGGCCTTCACCCTATGGGGGTGGGGGGCAGGGAATGTTAGCTATGCTACAAAATGGATCACGCTGGAATGATGGTTGGATACACAGGTAGACAAGAAGCCCTTGAGCCTACAGGGGTGGGAGCAGGGGAATGGGATGGGTCAGGTTGGGTGGGGAGGCAAGATGCCCTTGGCTGGCAGGTTGGCACGAAGCCCATGAGCCTGCATGATGCAGGCTGAGGATAGAAGCAGGAGTTGGGCTTGCAAGCAAGCATGAAGCCCAGCGGCCAGCGTTCCACCCTTCCTCTCGCTTCCCAAACCAAGCGCCCTCACTTGTCCAGATCCAGTGGCTGCTTCGCGTTCAACCTCACCCCTCTTCTCCCCTGCACTGCCCTGCACTTCCCAAATCAAGCGCCCTTGGTGGTCCAGATCCAACATCTCCATCATGGTCCGTCCCCCCCCCCACCCCAAGTGCCCTCACTTGTCCAAATCCAGCGGCTGCTTCGTGCGCAGCGTCGTGGTCTGAATACCGCTGTCGTGGCGCCGCAAATCATCGCCCGACGCCCCCGTGAAGCCACTCGTGCGCCGCTTCCGACTCGACCCCCGACTCAGCGAGCGGTGCGCGGGGGACGCGGGCTGACCCGACACATGGCCGCCGCCGCATGCCTCGCCGTCGTGTAGTGAATGCGAGTGCGCCGGGTTGGTGCATAGCTTGGGGAGGCTGGGGTGCAGGAGGCTGCTGTCTGTGCCCTGTTCCTCGCCGTCCTCTCCCTCACCCTCTGTAATTGGCTGCAGGTGGATATCGGCGCCTGGCACGTAGCCCTGCCTGCGACGGGCGGAGGGGCATGCGACCAGGGACATGGGGCAGCAAGGCAGGGCGTGTCAAGGGCTGCAGCGGAAAGGGGATCGAATTGTGCACAATGTAATTTTGTCAATAAATGGTGGTGGCCGTCTGAATCTTCATTCCAGACATTACAGGCAACACGCACCTGTTGAGCACCATGTGCAGATCCACCTCGCAGCGCTTGGTGCGTACAATCTGCACACTGGAGTTGACTGCGCGGATGTCGGCCTCCGCCCTCACCACCGCCTCATCACCCGCCAGGTCCATCTGACAACAAGCAGCGTGGCACAGGAGGCATGTGGCGGGTTTGAGCTCAGCATGCAGAGCATACCAGCACGTGGCAGAATACGAAACACCATGCACACAGCAGCGGGGGCAGCACATGGCAGGTTCGGAGCACAGCATGCATAGCATACCGGCACGTGGCAGAATGCAACACGCCATACATACTGCAGCGGGGGCGGCACATGGCTGGTGAGTGCACAGCACGCAAAGCACAGCACACAACGTTGATTGCCTGGTGTGAGGTCAAAATGAACCTCAACAGCCTTAGCCTCCCGGCCAGTCCTCCACCAGTTCCACGTCCTCAACACCCCTCCTGCCACGCTGTCATTCCCTGCACATCATGTTGCCTGTATAGCTACCCGTATAGCTACCTGTATAGCTACCTGTATAGCTACCTGTACAGCTACCTGTATTGCTACCTGTATTCCTACCTGTGTACCTACCTGTGTAGCTAGCTACCTGTTACCTCACCTTGTTGAGGAGGATGAGGTCAGCGTACGCCAGCTGGACCTGCGCCTCGTTCACCGCACCTGCAGGTGTGGAAGGAAGTGTTAAAGGAAGCGCAGCAGCGAGTGCACAGTCCAGTCATGCATGGGCAGAAGAGTAAATGCAGCATGGTGCAGGGCATTGCAGTGGTTGGTGTGAGAATGGTGTGAGATGCAGCGGCAAGTGTTCAGCTGCAGGCCTCTGTTCTCCGTTCCCCTGCCCTCCCTGTCTACCCCTCTGCTCTTCCAACCCTTGCCCTGCCATCCCTCCGCCAGGCGCCCCTCCGCCTGCTCTGCCTCTGCCTTGGCTCCCTC
>JAWZTI010001995.1:0-10218 GCA_039880955.1 Chlamydomonas urium | reverse complement strand
CACAGGCATGTGATGACCTGCGTTGGTTAGGGAGGTGCCGGGCAAAGGTCAAGACACTGGCAAGTGATGTCATGCGCTGGCAAGGGAGGTGTGGGGCGAAGGTCAAGACACAGGCGGTTGATGATCCGCGCATGGGAGAGAGATGCTGCGCTGCGGTATGTCTGGCAGCACGCCCGGCAACACATGCACCGCTCCCTTTCCGGCCCGTCCCCCCTTTCCACCCACACCTACATTGGCATGGCTGCCTTCCGCCTGTGATTGTATCCCATGCCATACGTACGCCGTGCTCTGCCCATCACCCCAGACCCGCCGCATGCGCACATGCTGACCCTTTCTCACCTGCACTCACCTCCCTGCCACTCCCCCATTGCCGCCCTCACCTACCTTGGCCGCCTCCTGCCATTTTGCCGCCCGCCTGTTGCCTCGGCTGCCCACCTTCCCAGCCTCACCTGCTGGTGCCCCTGCGACCACGCCTGCCTGACCACTGGTGCTTACGGCACCTGCAAAAGGGGGACAGCATGGAAGTTTGGCTTCAGCAGCTGAGGGCAGAAGGGTGTCAGTGCAGGGAAAGGGCACGCACCGGATGAGGGGGAGACGGCCTGAACCTGAACCCTGCCCTCTGCCAAGCCTGCTGGTTGCCTGTACGAGCATGAGCATGGGTCGACAAAGGCAAGTAAGCACAGAGCAACAGAGGCTGACCCTCGTGGGTGGGACCCTACGCAGCAAAGGCGTGCGCACCTGCTCGTGATGAACTTGCTCCAAACTCATGGACTAGTAAGCCTGCCAAGGCCAGCTTGAGGCCGACTCGCTGCTCCTGGTCGTCCTTGGTGGCAGCACTCAGCAGCTTGGCGTTGTAGAAGCCGTGCTCAACAAGGCGCTTGCAGTCCTGGTTCAGGAAGGGAATGCCCTTGTCCGTCAACAAGCTCAGCAGGCCAGCCAGTTGCGTGTTGCGCGCCTGCTCATCGCCAGCCATGCCTGTGCGTTCGAGGGGCACAAGGGGGCGACAAACTCCTTCAACACAAGGACGAGGTTGCGACAGGCAGTGGTGGGCGACAGGCACAAGCGACAAGGGATATGCAGTGCAGGCGCTTGGCCATGGCCTGCTTGCGAAGATCAACCTCCAGAGGTTGAGTAGGCAACAGGCGAGGCAGCATGGCACTTGCAGCCATGCATCGTGACTCAGCTGCCGCGCCTGCGCCCTGCCCTCTATCTGTTAGCGTGCAGCCTGCCCTCTACCTGCTGCGCCTGCGCCCTGCCCTCTCACCTGTTGCGCGTGCGCCCTGCCCTCACACATGCTGTGCCCCTGCTGCTGCACCTGCGCATCCTGCCCTCACACCTGCTGCGCCTGCGCCCTGACCTCTCACCTGCTATGCCCCTGCTGCTACGCTTGCGCCCTGCCTTCGCACCTGCCATGCCTGCGCCTTGCTCTTTCACCTAAGGCGTGCGCACCTGCTTGTGATGGACTGGTTCCAAACTCCTGGACCAGCAAGCCTGCCAAGGCCAGCTTGGGGCCAACTGACTCCGTCAGTCCCTTCACGGTGGGGAGTGGCGGCAGGCTTTCGTCTGAGCCCATTCCTTTCCTCAACCCACGCCTTTGGGCGTAGTTCTGTCTTTCTTTCTTGCTTGCTTTGTTTCAGTCCCTTCACGGTGGCCGCGTCAAGCAGGCGGGCGTTGTAGAAGCCGTGCGCAACACCGCGGCTCAGGATGTAATCCTCAAAGGGTTGGCAGGGTTGGACAGACACTCACAAGTGTGGAGGGTGGTGGGTGGTTTGGGGCTACTTGCTACCTCGCCTGCTGTCTGTGCTGCATGCAACCATGGTACTTGTCTGCGGTGAGTGGGGCAGCGCAGTCGGTCGGGGTTGGCCTGCAGAGGCCAGAACACACCCCAACGCTGGGAATGCGGCGCTCGGGGCGAAAGACGAGTCCTAAACCTAAAGCAGCAGGAGAGGGGAGGGGAGCAGCAGGCGGGCAGCAGGCGAGGGAAGGGAAGCAGCAGGCAAGGGGAGGGGAGCAGCAGGCGGGGCAAGGGTAGCACACGAGGAAAGGCGAGCGGTGGGTGAGGGGAGCAACGAGCGAGAAGAGCAGCTATTGGGTGGCGCACCGGATCCACGTTTTCAGGTTGGGTAGGCACACGCGTATATGCACTGTATAGGCAGTGTCCGCACCTCTGTTCATCAGTTAACACCACCCACTCACAAACCGTTGGCGCATATTCAGGCGAACACCATCGTGCGCAGAGTAGGCATGCAGCAACCAGGTGCTTCAACATGCCCTGACCCTTGCAGCTGCAGCCGCTGGCTCAAACTTGCGCTGCTGCAGCATTGCGTGCCCCCTCCGTTGTGTGCCACGGCTTATGAATTTATTCGTGCCCTTCCTACCTTGCCACTCTGTGCAGACACGACACCCTCCAAATGCAACAGCAGCAGCTATTGGGGAGTGGCGTTCAGCGGCTGCAGCATGGCGGCGCTGAGCCGCAGGTGAGACGGGCACAAGGCAGTCCAAGGGTTATGTTGGTGCGCACCACATGGTTACAGTAGACGGACCAATAGGACAGGTTTGGTGGGTTAAAGCGCGTCATGACATTTGACGGCCAAGGTGCTTCACACCCTGCTACTGAGGCAGGGCCATTGCGAGGGGCCCGCTGTCTTTCGTATAGCAGCGGCTAGCACTGTCGCCCCCCTACTGGGCTGTTACCCAACTTGGTGTGGTGTCTGCCATCCCAGCGTGCATGATGTACCCAACGCTTGGAACATCTCGTGGCTCTCTTGTACCTGGCGCGTATCTTTGCGACACTGCGGGAAGTGGGCAACGCATGCCCAGGCTAGGACAGGGCAGCAGGTGGTGCAAGAGAGATCATAAGTGCAACAGGACAGGAGACCAGGTGGTCAGCAGGTATGGAGGGCAGCAGTCAAACGGGAGCAGCAGCAGCAGCAGGCAAGCCTTAGCAGCAAACAAGCTGTATCTATAAGCGAGCGGCGAGCAGCGGCGATAGGCAAGCAGCAGGCAAAGGGTGAGCAGCAGCAGTGAATGAGCAGGTGCAGCAGTTGGCAAGTGCCAGCAGCAGTGGCGATCAAGCGGCACCAGCAGTAAAGCAGCGAGCAACAGGTGAGCAGCAGCTGCAGGCAAGCGGCCGGCAGCAAGGCAGCTGCAGCAGCAGGCGAGCGGCAACAGCAGCAAGTGAGTGGCGGATGGCAACAGCAGGCCAGTGGCAAGCTTCAGCAGCAGGCGAGTGCCAGCGGCAGTGGTGAGCAAGCAGCAGCATTGGCGAGCGCCAACAGCATTGACGATCAAGCGGCACTAGCAGTAAAGCAGCGAACAACAGGCGAGCGGCACCAACAGGCGAGCGGCAGGCAGCAAGGCAGCAGCAGGCGAGCGGCAGCAGCAGCATGCGAGCGGCGAATGGCAACAGCAGGCCAGCCTCAGCAGCAGGCAAGTGCCAAGAGCAGTGGTGAGCAAGCGGCGGCAGAGGTAAAGCGGCGAGCAACAGGCAAGCGCCAGTAGCAGGCAAGCGCACGGAGATGTTGAGACAAAAGCATGCACATTTTGGGGCTGGTGGCCATAGGTGTTGGGGGCTGCAGGTGGCACATGCCAATGGTCAAGGCTGTGACAGGGAGCATATCAATTGTTTGCCTCGCCTCTGCTGTCTGCGTCTGTACTGCGCACTGATGCCTGCAATTGTGGTGTGTGGTGTGTGTTACAGTTGTTTAGGGCGCCGCGAGGGCGCATACAACCCCTGTCCCAAATGGGCCAGGATTTACAGGCTCATGACCGAAAGTGGCTCGAAGGCCTTCCCCGCAAGCAGGGCACCCGAATTGCCGAATTGCAATTGCCAATGCAATTCTCCCTTGTGACACCTTATCCATAGCTGCGCTCACCAGCCTGCCACCCTTCACCTGCACCTTTGTTCTGTTGCATTCACACACAACCTGCATGCCGCCCGCCGGACGCGCACTGCGCTTCATTTTCACATTGCCCCGGCGTACTCTCCACAGCCATGGCCATCAGCCTCAGCCTCCCCCGTCCCTGCCCGTATGCCCTCTGCCACAGCAGCTCCTGTGCGTTCACCTGTGCCATGCCTTACGCCTAGCCCTGCCCCCCCTACCCCCCCACCATTACGTCCCCCACCCCTCAACGTCTCGCTATCTGCATTTATGCCCTTTTCCTCCTGTTGCATGCCTTGCTTCGCTCCCTGTGCTCACCAATCACACACGTCCCTGGCAACCTGCGTGCGACGCCCGCATGTCCTCTCATAGAACCTGGCTTACGTGGCTCTGTTTCCGATGCGCCAATTGCCTGAAGCGTTGCTGTGTAACTGCACACACCCCACCAAAGCCGTCATTCAACATGAGCCGAACGCCACGCTGATCTCTAGCCCAGCGCCTGTTGCGTGCTGTACAACATCGTGGGACCAGCACGTTTCTCGCCGCCGCAAGCAAGCGAGGCTACACGGCATCCCAGCATCACACCTGCTACCTGCACGCCGATATGCAGTTCGCTGTGCCTCCAAGGAGGACTGAGCTGCCTGGTGTCTGCAGCAGGAACAGTCTGGCAGCTGAGACCTGCTGCCCAAGTCCCACGCTGGCAAGGCATTAGCTAATCACAGCCAGCGCCAACAGCTCGGCCAGGGCCTGTAGCTGATGCCAGCCAGGGCGCCACTTTCAGAGGAGCAGCAACAGTAGGATGAGCAGCACCAACGAAACCTGTTGCTTCCCACGCTAGCGCATGTAGGCATGGGTGTGAAGCACAGTACAGAGGCAGACGATAGGGTCATGGCATTCACCGGTGAGGGCGTCATGCTGCACTGTACGGAAATGGCAGCTTTTCCCCTTCTCAGTTGTCATGGTCCACAATGTGGCGCTTGCGAATGCACACGTGCTTGTCGCAATGCTAGCATGTGCCAGCAGTAGGGCACTGTGACATTAATTTCAAATTATATTCCAATTCTACGCGGCTTTACGGTACGTGCACGCTCACTGTTCGGGCGACCAACATTGGAAACGGGAATTCTTTCGCAAAGAGGTGTTTCGGTCCACACTGAAACTCTGATTTCAGCGTGAAGCGTGCAACTTGTTGCTATCAAAGAGCAGCACATTCTGTTGTAGCGAACTGACACTCGTTCGCAACCTGGCCCTTCGCAGCAGGCGCATCCAACTGCAACCACATTCGGCCAACTTGCCGTTCGCTTTCTGTGCCTGCCTCCCTGCGTTGTCTGCCTGCCCCCCTTAGTGCTCGTGCCTGCACGTGGTTGTGCGTGCGCGTGGCCTTGCTCAAGGACAGGCGCAGCAGCAGCAGCAGCAGCAGGGGCAGCAGAGGCCCTGGTGCACCGGGCGACGAACTGCTGCTCGGTTGTGCCACATAGTTGCGTGTTAAAGCTCTTGGCCAGGCCGCACGCAAGCAGTTGAAAGGCGGGGTGCATGGGGGCGGGGGAGTGTTTGACGCCCAGGTCCGTCCTTTGAATGAGGCAGCACAGCATGCAGCGGCAGAACAAATGAGTTTGGTTCCGCCGGCAGCCATGCAGCTGCAGACCCAGCTGCAATTTGATCCTGGCACCACCCGCGAGCGCTACATCGGGTGTCAATTGGTGGCCAGCGCCGCATGGGATAATGAGCTCAGCGCCCAGCTCTCACGCCCATCGCTTGTCGTCCTATCTTACTGGTTAGAGGCCTGCGTTTGGGAGGGATCTGTTGTCATGAGCGCACCAAGTACGGGAACCGGAACATTTGGTTACCTTGCATGGGCTCTATGCGCGCAGGGGAGGAGGCAAGGCCAACATGCTGCTCGCCATGCACGTAGCAGCCAGTGGTAAGGCTGGAGTGGGGGCTGCTGGCGAGGGAGCCTGTGCCTCCTGAACGCTGCTGCTCACACACTGTGCCACGCCTGTGTGTCAGGGGCCTGCCCAGTGCTTCGACTGCTGCCCCCTGTTGGCAACACAAGGTAAGTGCTGCATCGCCCCTGTTTTGATCGCCATGCATGCAGTGATCGCCTGCTTGCTAACCTGGCTGCACCTCTGACTTCCCTACAGCGCACACGATGATTTTGTGAGAGAGCACACAAAATGTCGGATGGAAAACAAGTGCATGGTAGTGCCCATCAGCAAGAAGAGGGAGCTGTTGCTCTCTGCAGTCTTCAGTGCACATGGTGCGTGCGTGATCTGCGGGCCTTGGCGCCCAGGTGGCGCTGGGAGGTGCAATCAGCCGTCTCCGTGACGGCGCCGCCCTGCTGCCTCGCTTGTCGCTCGCATAGCCCATTCATATCATGCTGTTCGCCTATGTTCGCGGCGTGCGGGATTTCGCAAGGTGGTTCCAGGGAGGGGCGCAGTAGCAGTTGAAAAAGCGTAGAAAGCATGGCGATGCACGGGTGACTCGCGGCCATGGCAACAGCGGGAAGGGTGCAAAAGTGTCACTGCATGCAGCAGCTGTGAACGAGCCACAGGCATGGACATGCAGTAGAACTAACCAGAGACAAGGCTGCAACATGGGAAGGGACGGGCAGATTTTGCAGTGCTCACATTAACTCAAAATTCACATGAACAGCCTTGCTGACGATGATTCTGCATAAGCCGCTACAAGCACCACATTCAAAATGACTTTTGGTCTCAGGCAAGCCAATGCCCCCCTGCATGTCGTTGCATGCAGACGACGGCAGCAAAGTACCCATCTTCTGGGGGTATGCGCTTGTGCCCATGCTGAGCACCACAGTGTCCAACATGATAGAGAGTGGGCGCCTGGCGCTGGTGTTTGATCTGGATGAGACGCTCTTGGTAGCCAACAGCAGCTCGAGCTTGGAGAACAGGCTGGAGGCATGCACGAAGGCGCGGTAGGTGAACATAGCGGACTTCTGAAAGGGTTGTGAGGCATGACAGGGGGTGCATGCTGGGGCGGTTATTGATCGGCGTTGTGAGGGCAATGGTGCCTTGCATGGCTCGAAGGCAATGAGCCATGAGGTTCAGTGCTGCAGCCTTGTCTCTGCAACAGAGCGCATCTTGCGTTTGGAAGCTTGCTTGAGGCGTTGTTGGCACGAAGGGTTCTGCTGTGCTGTTGCCTGGTTGGACGCAGGCGCAGTGTGCTGGCAGAGCAAGAGTCGATGGGGAATGCGGCGCTGCCTGCAGAGAGGTGTGCAGCCCATGCATGTGGTGTGTCGGTGCCGCAACCTCCGCTGTGACAGTCATGACGATGAAGCAGTGTGTGCTGTTGGCTGCACGGTGGCCGCTGATGCAGCACCTGAAGCGCACCTGTGGTTGGTGTCGATGCCTGTAGGGAGCGCCTGGCCAGGAATGATGCTGCGCTTCTTTGTGAGGAGGAGATGCTGCGATCGGATATCGACCTGCTGCGCCAGTTTTCTAATAACGACTACATTAGAGTCAACGGCAGGGTCATCAGGGCATAGTAAGGGCTCAGGGGGTCAGTCTGGGCTGTGCAGGAGAGTGGCAGGAGTGTAAGCTGCAGCTGGGGCAGGGCGATGGCCTCATCGCGCTTACCCAAGGATAGATGCAGGGCGCTGGTGTAACGTTCAGCCAGAAAGCAGCGGTGTGTTTACTGAACGTGTTTTGTGCTGCTGCTGCTGCTGCTGTTCCTGCAGCTACGAGGCTGCGCAGCTGGAAAACGGTACCGAGGTTCATCGTCCTGTCGTACGTGCCGAGGTGGCTGGCATGCAGGTGGGCAAGCAGGACAGTGGCAGCACAGTGGATGCACTGGTGTTGCGCATGACGGCAACCACCTTGCTGTCTGTACCGGCTGCACATCTTGCTGCTCTTGCTGATGCCTTTACTGCTGCATCCCTGCTGCGCACTCACTCAGCATGTTTCTCCACCATGTTGTGGGCCAGGTGATCCTCACCCGCATCAACCCCAGCCGCAAGGAGACATCCATGATCATCCGTCCACGCCCTGGCTGGGAGGACCTGCGTGCCTTCCTGGCAGGGGAGAACGAGCCACTTGCACCGGGGTCCAAGCCCAAGCTCAGGTGCGAGCGCGGCTTGGAACGGCGCAAGCAGTGGGCAAGGCATTGTCAGACAGCCACAATGAGCCTCCCAACACCACACATGACATCACAACAGCCCCTCCACTCTGCCTCCCGGTCTGCTGCGCTGCTGCATAAAGGTTTGAGGTGTATGTGTGTACGGCAGCTGAGCGGCAGTACGCGCTGGAGGTGTGGCGGCTGCTGGATCACACTGGTGTGCTCATCCCCCAAGCACAGCGCAAGGCACGCATCGTCAACGTTGTGGGCGCCACAAAGAAGACGGTGCTGCACACGCTGGGGGTGCTCAAGCCATCGCCCAAGGACGTGAGGAGGAGGGGAGCGGCTGCGGCGCTTGACGCCGACGATGATGGGGCCGACGTGAACGGTGGGTTCGAACAGGGCGGCATGGAAGCGCTGAGGCAGGGTGTAGACTGGTGGCGACAGACTCATGGCACAGCAGGCTGCAGCAGGCCGCAGCAGGCGCAACCCGTGGGCTGGCATCAATCTGCGCAGCATGCCACGAATCTGACTTGAGCACTTGTTTGCCTGCCATGAATGCGCAGTGTGTGGAGTGATGCCGCTAGCAGTGGTGATTGACGACCGTGTGGACGTGTGGGAGGTGCCCAGCCAACCTCACATCGTGCAGGTGAGGGCACAGCTGTCGGGGAGTATGAGTGGCACCTGGCGGTGCGAGCCAGATCCTAAGCCCCCCCTGCAACAGCTAACACCCTTTGCAAAGCCGGATTTATGCGTGGAAGGAGCTTGAAAGTGTGCAAATGCAATGTTAGGAGAAGGCCAATGCCATGTTCGCCTTTCTGTTGAATGAGCAGCTGCGTCCTGTCCCTGCTGCTGCAGTCCACCTCATACTGCGCCCTTCCTCCCCCTCCCCCAGGTGCTGCCTTGGACATACTACCGCGACGAGTCCCAGCGTCAGGCCGGCTTCAACAACCACATGGCGGCTCTCAGCGAGGCTGAGCTGCGCAGGGTGCGCGCCTCCATCACGCGGCTCAGGAGCGACTCCTTTCTCAACATCAACCAGGTGAGGAGGCGGGGGCCGCGGGCGCTGGGGAACGGCAAGCCCTTGACACGCATCTGCGGCATTTGCGCAATTGCCTGAGGATGTGAAGAGGCGCTCAGCGTTTTGTGGTGGCTGTTCTGTTCTGCCGCAATCTCCCCTGCCATTGCCCTACCTGCAGGTGGTGCGCCCCCAGATCGGCGTGTTTGCCCAGTCCGGTGCGCCCGAGTCGCGCCAGGGCCCAGGGCTGATGCAGGAGCTCATGCCCAGGGTGGCAACAGTGCCGCTGCTGCTCAGGGTGAGACGTAGCCTGTGCGGCCAAGGACAGCAGGCAGGCAGCAAGGGGCGGCAGATGCACAAGCATCATGACTTGAAGTGTGCTGTGCATGGAAGTGCGCCAATTTGTTTGTGAGGACCACATGTGCTTTTTATCATGGAGTCAGCTCATCCCCCTCTGCCCTGCCTGCCCATGGAGTCAGCTCATCCCCCTCTGCCCTGCCTGCCCTCCGCACCTGCTCCCGCAGGACCGTCGCAGCGTCAACCTGTACGGTATGCCCAGCCTGTCCAACAGTGCCGCCTCCCTCCAGGCAGTGTCGCTGGTGCTGGAGCCACCCCCACCAGGGGCAGGGTCAGCCACAGGCACAGGCACACCGCCCCCTGAGGCCATGGAGGGGGAGGGGGGGGCCAGGGCTGCTGTCGCTGACCGCCACAGTGGAGATGGGCCCAGCGCCGGTGCTGGTGCCGCCCCCTGCTGCGATGCTCGGGGCAGCAGCATTGGGAGCGGCTGCAGGCCCAGGGGCTGGCGCAGTGGGGCCAAGCGACGCGATGCAAGGAGTAGTTACAGAGGCTGCGTCGGTGGGGATGGGGGCAGGGGCGCCTCATGCGCTGAGCCTCAAGCCCAACGACCCTCGGCGCCGCGCTGCGGTGGCGGGCCAGCCGCCGGGTGCCAAGGGGAGCAGGGCCGTGCACGTGCCTGGTCATGGTGACGCTGTGGGCCCAAGGACAGCAGTAGCAGGGGCATCAGCTGGTGCAGGAGCTGGTGGGAAGGTGTCGCTGCAGCCTGAGGACCCCAAGAAGAGGCGCCGCCTGCAAGAGCCCCCTGCAGCAGCAACGCCAGCAGCAACAGCAGGTGCAGCAGGGCCGCAGGAAGGGGCAGGCGGAAAGGGCAGCGGAGGCGGCAGCAGGGCTCCCATCGCCCTAAGCAACATGGACATGTGGAGCATGGACTCCCTCACCATGGATGCT
>JAWZTI010001993.1:0-10228 GCA_039880955.1 Chlamydomonas urium | reverse complement strand
GGGGAAGGAAGGTGTGTGGAGGCGGCTGGCTGGTGGAAAAAGGTGTTTTGCAGTGGCCGGCAGGTGGAGGAGACAGGGGAGTGGTTGGGAGCAGCTGCAGCGTGCCCCCTTCCTTGTTCACTCGCTTCGGTGCCATTTGATACATGACTAAGCCCCCTTGCTCGCCATCACACTCATGCCTTCGCCTCTGCTGCTGCTGCTGTGCAGGGGAGCTGCTGGAAAAGCGGAAGCGATGCGTTCCCTTTGCGCTTCATCCATTTCTCTGCCCCCCTCTGCCCCTTGGCTGACACCACCTTATTTACCTTGCCATGCACGGCAGGGAAGCTGCTGGACAAGCGGCTGCGGCGCACCATGGCACCCAAAACGACCAGATAGCCTCTGGGTGTCCAAGGCTTAGCCTCTCTGCACATTATCCTACCATACTCTTGCTGCTGCTGCTGCTGCTGCTGCTGCGCAGGGGAGCTGCTGGAAAAGCGGAAGCGGCGCGACCCCTTTGCAGTGGGGCCCATCCATCCATCGCGCTGCCCCGAGATGCGGCCGCTGCTCACGCACTGCTCCTCACACCTGTTTGAGGGCAAGGTGCCCTGGAAGTGAGGAGCCCCTGGCTGCAGGCCCAGCATGGTCCAGGCCTGAACGCATTGTGGCATTGAGGAGGCCTTCGTCATCTAGGTAGCTACCTAGCCCCTATAGGGGTACCTTCGGACTGCGAATGGCTCGCCTACCTGTTCGGGCCCAGGCCAGAAGGCACTGAGGCAGCATTGCTCCTTTGGAGACGCTTCCAAGGGTGGTACTTGAGCTGTGAGAGGTGCTGAACATGGGTAGCTCATGTTCACGAGCTGAGGTAGCTTATGAGCTGGCGACTATTTATATGATAGGTGTGACCTTCAGCACGTCAGAGGCCAGCAGGTTTGCTCTGTTTTGGTCCGAGTACAACACCATATGGACATGCATGTCACCCTATGACCTTAAGCATGGATGCCAGAGACGTTTGGTCTCCAGCCGATGTGTGTGGTCTTAAGCCGTGCGACCCCCAGCGTCATCACCACCCTAGGGTCTGCGACGTAGCAAGGGCTGCACCTGCTGCAGCTGCGTGCAGCTGCGTGAGCGTTCAGTGCAGTGCTGCTGTGCCCCACAGTTGGACATTGGTGCAACCTGAAACCCACTGAACCCACTGCCACAGGCGTGTTGAGCACGGCGTTCTCGTTTTCAGCCGCAGCATACCTCAGCTGCACGTCCAGCCCCTGTGATTTGAATAGCCTCAGAAAACACCTTTCCACCTGCCACCCACACGCAAGCACACTTACCCCCTCAGCCACACACCACACATAGTGCTCCAATCCTCAAGCATCCCCTCGATTCACCTGCCACTCACCCACTGGCATGGCATCAGCCCCTCGCGAGCCCGTGACCTCGGTGGCTGAAGCCGCCGATTCGGTCGCCCCGCCACCGCGCACCAGGCCTACCACGCCACCTGCGCAGTCGCTCGCCCCGCTGCACGGCCTGCGCGCGATCGCCTCCTGCCTGGTCGTCTTCGCGCACGTCATCTATGCGCTGGGCTTAGCGCCCTACAGCGGCCCCTGGCGTGCCATGCTTCTGTCCCTGCCCCAGCTGCGCGTGTGGGGGTTAGGCCTGGCTGCGATGGATGTGTTCCTGACGCTGACGGCCATGCTGTCCTGCATGCAGCTGGTCGCGGGCATGCAGGACCGCTCACACACGCCTCTCCAGGTGAGCTCACACACGCCTCTCCAGGTGAGGTGGATCTGGCGGGGCCACTGGGCTGGCGATTTCAAGAGCTCTGGCGCTGTGTTCTGGGACGGTTTCCTGAATCCACGCCTCAGGGCGCATCACCTTCACCTTGACCTTTCTCTGGCGCTGTCGGGGTTGAGGGGCATTGCTGCTCCAGTGGCTGGGGGTTGGAGCTTCCCGAGGGCAATTGCAGTTGTGGTGTTGCAGCGGGCGGCTAGGGCTGGCCGCACATGGTGCAGGTGGGCCGCTCAGGTCACTGCACGCCATGGAAGTGTGACTGGCCAGTCACATTTCCATCCCAACCTGCGTGCCCTGCACACGCCCACCACACCTCGCAGGTAGCGCTTGGCTTCTACACCCGCCGTCTGTTGCGTCTCGTACCGGCATACTACTCCGCCATCGCGCTGACCTGGGCGGCGATCCACACAGCCCACGCTTTTGGCGACCCTTATTTTGGCCACCTGCTGGCCTTCCGGCCCCTGACCTGGGCACCCGCAACAGACGGCTGGACTTTGATGAGGTAGGTGAGGCTGGGTTGGATGGCGCGTTGTAAATAGCATACAGTGCACACAGCATGGTTCAAGCTTTGGTTGAAGGAAAGTGTGGTGTGCAGCATGGTTGTGAGGCTGATTATGTTCAAGCGCTGAGAAATAGGCATATACCCTGACTGACGCGTGCATTGGGAAGGCCTGTCGTGCCATCCCCTGGCCGGTTGGGACCCACACAGTCTGGCCATCTTCACGCCTCATTGTTTTATGGTGGCCTAGGCAGCAGCGCATGAATTTCCTTGGCTAGCCAGCGCTGGTGACAGCTTGGTAGCCTACCAATGGTAAGGGTGAAGGGAGGGCGTGACGCTGCCTCATGATGCGTGCTGGCGTTGCTCTGACGCCTAAACCCACGCCCCTGGCCCCAGCTCTCTGCTTCTTACACAGGGGAGGCACTAGTGGGGCGCATGATCCTGATCATCCCATTCTCACCCTTCTCACCCTTCAGGGATCCTTGGGTGGTAATACGATGAGGTGGGCCAGTTTCGCTCCTGATGCAAACGCCACCCTGTGGATGCCCTTTTCAGGTCCCTGACGTTCACACACAACCACGCCCTGGGCGGCTTCCTTCCCCACACCTGGACGCTGGCGCTGCAGGTTCAGTTCCTGCTGCTGCTGCCGCCGCTCCTGCTGGTCCTGCAGCCACAGGTGCGCGTTGGGATGGTGAGACAGCTCTCCCTCCTGCAGCCCGCACCTCTCCACACTCTCCACACTTTTCACACATTTCACTCCTTTCACACCTGTGTGCGTCATTTTTGCCCCTGTGCTTGCATTTGCGACCACAGGGGCCGGGCTTCAAGCGCAGAGTGGCAGTGCTTTCTGCAACTCTGATTGCCCTGAGCTTCGTCTGGAGGCTCTATGCCTTCTGCTACACAGACATCGGGTGCGTGAATAGGGAAAGAAAGAAAGAAAGAAAGTAAGAAAGAAAGAAAGAAAGAAGGAAAGAAAGAAAGAAAGAAAGAAAGAAAGAAAGAAAGAAAGAAAGAAAGAAAGAAAGAAAAATGAAAGAGCGTGGGTTCAGAAAACCCTCCCAGAGGAAGCGTGAAAAGGGACAAGCAGTCTGCAGATGTCGCGCACGCTTTGCTATACGCATATTTCTGTACAGCACTCAGCCTTTGAGCCTGACTCACACCCTTCCCACCCACCACCGACCCCCCTCCGTGCCGCCCCGGGGCCCTCTCCCAAACAACTTCCTCGCAGCTTTCCTGTGGCGCTGCACATTCAGCCTGGGGACAGGGGCTTTGTACCGCTGGTTAGTGTAGTGCACAATTACTACATGTCCCTCCCAGCTCGCCTGTCAGCGTTGGGGCTGGGCATGCTGGGGGCACTGCTGATCCTGTCCCCCGGCACAATGCAAGCACTACGGAAGCGCTGGGTGCTGGTCACTCTGGCGGCAGGTAAGGTCATGGGTAAGGGGACCCCCGGGGGGTGGGGCGGGTGTGTTTGTGTGACTGCTGATCCTGCCCCTGTAACCGCTGGGGCCATGTATGCGTTGCAGAAGCGCTGGGTGCTTGTCATTGTGGCGGCAGGTGAGGCCATGGGTTAGGGGACGCAGGGGGTCCAGGGAGGTGGGCAAGTGTGACGGTTATGTTTGCGTGACTGCTGATCCTGTCCCCCGACAATGCAAGCACTGCGGAAGCGCTGGGTGCTTGTCATTGTGGCGGCAGGTGAGGCCATGAGTTAGGCGGTGGGGGACGAATGTGGCCACAGGCAGTGTGGTCAGGGAAGGGGATGAGTGTGGTCAAAGCAAGTGTGGTCATCGTTCGCTTCCTCGTCACTCTTCCCCACACCATGTGCAGGTGTTGCAGCTGCAGACGCACTCGAATCCGATGATTTGACACCAAGGTGGTCCATCCCTCACCTGCAGCTGCACCTTTCCTCCCCTGGCCACACCTCCCCACAGCTCGTGCAGGTGTTACAGCTGCTTTGCTCATGTAGTTTATTCCGACACTGCCAGCCAGGTGGCGTACCCCCTATAGCCCCTGATATCTAACTGTACCTTCCCTTCCCCTGGTCACACCTCCCTCACGCCTTGTATAGGTGTTGCGGCTGCACTGTTACTCTACTCTGATGCTGTGACGTCTGAGGTGGCATGTACCTCACCTGCGGCTGAATCCCTCCGGTCACACTTTCCTCACACCTGGTGCAGGTGTTGCAGCTGCAGTGTTATTCTACTTTGATGCTGTGACACCCGAGGTGGCGTACCCGCTGTCGTGCCGCTGCGACGCCGACCCCCGGCTCAGCTCCACCCACACTCCACACTTCAGCAACGATGCGGTTCTGAATTTAGTATCAGAGTCACACGCCACATCACATTCCAGCCATTTCAACGGTGTCGGCGCCCCACGGCCAACCGACGATAGTCCAGGAGCCCGCGACAGCAGCGGCGGCCGCGGCAGCGGCAACGACAGCAGCGGCAGCAGTGGTGGCGGCAGCGATGGCGGCAGCAGCGGTGGCGGCGGTAGCTGTTCTGTGCCTTGCACCAGTAGCGAAGTAGTCCGAAACGCCGAGGCGTTCACCGCCTACGTCCTCATGCACGGCGCTCTGTTGCCTGTCGCTGTCGCCGCGCTGCTGGCCTTTTTACTGTCTGGCGCCGGCCCCATCGCCCGCGCCCTGGCCCGCACGCTGAGCCTTGAAGTGTGGATGCCGCTGTCCCGCCTGGCGTACCACGTGTTCCTTGTGCACGTGCTGGCGATTGGCGTTGTGTGGAGGGCGGTGGAGTGGGGCCTGGGGGTGACGCCGCAGGTGTTACTCTTTGGCCCCGCCCCTGGCTCTGATTGTGATGCCGCCGCCAGCGCTGACGGTGTGGGAGGAAGTGTGGGAGTGTGCACAGGTGCCAGCGACGGGATCGGGCAAGATGTGGTGGCAGGTATGGGAGCAGGTGTGAGGCAGGTGTGCCTGGTGGTGTGGTTGTGGCTTCAGGTGCAGGGCCTTGCCTGGGTGGGGGCAGCGGCGTTTGAGGCGGCAGTGGGGTGGCTGACCAGCGTCGCGGCAGATGCGGCAGGGAAGCTGACCGGCAGCCTTAGGACAAGGCTGCCACGCAACCCATCTCAATCTTATTGGAATCAATTGAGGACCAAGGCTGCATAGCCCTTTCCCCGGTTGAGACATTGCAGCTAGAGCGACAGTGTTTGGAGGGGTAGGTAGGGTAGTGGCACTTATACACCGGTGTGTTGGTGGGTGTGTATAGTGGTGTGTTAATTAGTTCTGCGGCAGGCATTGGCTTGACCGCCCCTGCATTGGGTTGCAGCTGACTCTGGTCCAGCGCTGGTCCAGCGTCGACGTCCAGCTACTCCAGCCACTATGCCCAGGGTCAGGTGGCCAGGGTCAGCGGGCCAGCTGGCTTGAGCGGGCTTTTGTGTGAGACAGGTCCTGCATCGGCAAGGGCCCTACTCAGCACAGCTAGGGATCTTCAGTGCTCATGTAAATGACATGTGCCTTTTGGTGAACTGAGCAGCCCAGCCTGAGCCATCATAAATTCATCAACCATAACATCATGACAGGTGATGGAACAGATGTTGCAAGCTATTCAGATAGAGTGCGAGACTCGAGAGTGGTAGCTGGCGCGCGTTGTGCAAGAGAAATGCAGAATGCACTAGCATGTAGAAAGTAACGGCCGGCGTGGGATATTTGCGCGCACAGATGGTTGCTGCTGGATGTTTGCAGCGCGGAAAGCTCTCACGTCAACCCGCAGCATGCGCGTGTGCTCCGTTCAGCAGGTGAACATGAGGTGCAGCCCGGCACCATGCACTGTGTAAACATGCTGCATCACGTTGACTGCTCATACGCGCGTGCTTTGTTGCAGGCCGAGGAAGGCCAAGGGAGCGCGTATATCAAGGTCAGCGATGAGCATCCAGATTTCTTCGACAGCCGGATTCAACTCAGCCATCTGGTCCTGCAGGGTGCGGGCCGCATCTCACTAAACTCACAAGGCATTTGCCCGCGCTTCTCTTGATGCACCCACGCACACTGCCGCTGGCTTGTCTGCATGCAGCCTTCGTCCATACCTGGCGACTCCCTTGCCCCAATGCTCTAAAACAGATCCTCTGGATCCTGGCAGTTGATGGCGTCCCTGGCTCACGCAACCCGGCCTGCAGGTTCTGCCCGTCTCAAGCCGAGACGCCCTCTACCCACACCAACTCCCCCAGGCTCCACTGCTTTTGGCAGTGTAGTGTTGCCATGGTTGTGCGCCAGGAGATTGACAACGCGCTCGCAGTCTGGTGTCCAACCCACACCGCTGTCAGTCGACGCGCCCTGTGGCTGCTGGAGGCTCCACCCACTTCCCCTACCCTTCACGAGAACGTTTGGACGGTGGTGTGCCTAGCAGCTTTGGAGGCGGTAGAGCACAGCCGCCGGGCTGTTTGGAGGGCACACAGCCATAGTCAGCTTTCAGCACCCAGCATCGTCAGTGCGGCAACGACGCGCTTTTGGCAGAACCTGGCCAACCTGGCAGCAGCCTTCACGTCCCTCCCGCCTGCTTGGGTGGTGGTGTGTGTTACAGTTGTTTAGGGCACTGCAAGGGCGCATACAACCCCTGTCCCAAATAAGTGCCACTGACCAACCCTCCGTCACTGCCCAGCGTGGTCGCCTCGTTCTCGTGCACCCTACCTTCCCAGGCAACACAACCCTCGGGCCCTTCGCCGCTGACTCCTCATGTTGAGAGGAGCAGCTTTGCCTGCTCCCTGACTTTCAAATGACTTTGTACTCCCCTCACAGCCTGCTCTTTGGCTTCCTTCCACCCTGCACGCTTAGCACGCTGACTCTTGGCTCCTTCTGTACCCCCCTTGACCAGAGGCGGCACCCCTCAGCTTGGCATAGCGCAGGGTGTCAAGCTGCTGTTGTGGAGCAGGCACAGGAGCGTTCTGCTCGCGCCCACCCCAGCGTCCGCGGCAGCCATCCTCGACGATTTTCAGGAGGATGACCTGACGCGCTTGGAAGCTGCAGCCCGCAATGGCAGCGCTCAGCAGCAGAGGCTCCTGTCCGCGGCTGTCGGCCGGTTCAAAATCTGCATGGCGCACACATGTGTGAATGCGCAGGCAGTGAAACAGTCGCTGGCGTTGATTGCCGATGTAACGCGCCTTCCCATGCAGGACAGCTCAGTGCAGACGCCGGCAGCCCCGGCCAAGACCGTGGCGCGGAACACAGTAGCCACGCAGGCCAAAGTGGCCGTGGCGCATGCAGGCACCTCGCCCCCCCCTTCCCCGGCTCGCCCGTCCCCAAAGCCCCCTGTGGCCCAGCCCCCAGCAAGCAGCGGCAGCGCCAGCCCTGGCCCAGCCGAAAGCAGCAAGCAGCAGCAGTCGCGCACTTAACCTCCCTTTCACATGATCCTCAGGGCAGGATCCAGCGGCAGGGGCTGTTGGGGGCCGGCCCCTTGGCAGAAAAAGCCAGGACTTTGCTAGGAGTTGTTGCCGGGGACAGTGTTGATCCCTAAGAGGGCTCTGGTGCAGCACGAGCCCGTCAGCCGGGCGTGCAGCAAGGGCGGGGCAGCGGTTGAAGAGTGACGATGGGGGACAGCTTGCACACCCGGCTCTTTGACTTTCCGCCTGCCCCTAGTCAAACTCCCCCTCGGGGGCGATTGTTTGCTGTGCGTTGACTCTGTCGCAGGGGTTTGGTTCCTTTGTGTTGTGCAGGGCAGACTTGCCTGCAGACTACGCTTCTTCCTTAACTCACGTCCAAGGGCGTACTTCCTTCTTCTTGGGTCCTTGCCGCCCTGCTTCCTGCTTCTCCTGCCTGTTTTCCTAATTTGCTGGCCTGCTTCTCGTCTGTCCTGTGCTTGTTCCTCTTTGTTCCTTCCGCTGGAGGTTTGGGGCGGTACCCATGCCTCCCATTCCGACGCCCTTTTGGAAGGAACCGGGGCCTCCTTGTGTAAACAAGCTGATCAGCTCATGAGCTGAGCCCAAGAGCAGCTCCCTCTTGAAGTGCCCAGAATTTCTTGATACCAAGGTCACCCCCTCCCTGCCTGCTGCCCATATGCATGCACCTCCTTCTTCGCCTGCTGTGCTGCCAGGGTCACGGGAACGGTCCGATCATGCCCTTTTTGGCCGGAACGGGAAAGGAACGTTCCTCGTTCACACAAGTATGAACCCCCTTCGAGCTGCCCATCCCTGCTCAAGCTGGTGGCAAGCGAAGGCGGAGGCGGGCATGCATTGAACTGACAAAACGTCAAACTTTGGGCTTGCAACATGTTTCAGCCAGCGCACTGCATGGGCACACTGGCACTCAGTCCGTTCTCAAACCGTTCACAGCCTCAAGCCCGCTCCGTTCACATAACGTTCTGTCCCCGTTCCGTTCACCGTTCATGTGACTTTACAGTGTGCTGCCACCCGCCCGCCACCGCCCCCCAGTCGCGCCCCCATGCATGCATACTGCGCGCAATAGCGCAACAGCTGCCCCCCCTTGAACCTCCGCCCCAGGTGCCGCCGTCCCCAGGTTCCTCTGGTATTTACCACCGCCCGCTCCTCCGGTATAGCCACTGCCCCCGGTTCCTGCGGTTCCTTCGACGTTGCTTCGCCCTGGTACTTGGTGGTGGTATCGAGGAGTTATATCATCACGGTAATAAATGCCTACCGTTGCCATATTCTCCACGTCTCCCTGACTGCATATGGAAACTCCAGAAGTCAAAGCATGTACAGAGCAAGATACTTGCACGCGCAGTATAGAACTGAGTTTGACGCTGCGTGCGGCTGTGGCAGCGCTGTTTGAGCGATGCTGCTGCAAGCACTTGCCAGCTGGCGCGCGTACACACATGTGGAGGCAAATGCACATGATGTGTTGCTCGGGACCATTTTCACATTTTGTAGCATGGGCGCGTGGCTCAGTCAGCAAACGAGCACCAGCAGCCCTTCGGCATGCTGCCCGCCATCAGCGTGTGAGCTATCATGCTTGCTGCTGCAGGACGACAGCCTAAGACATGTGCACCTTCAGACCAGCTATGCGTGTCCATGCAACTTCGAGCTTCGAGCTCGGCTCAGCACTGGTGCGTGTTACAGTTGTTTAGGGCACCGCGAGGGCGCACTGTGGTGCAGGCGCTTGACCTGGACCCCGCTGAAGAGGTTGTATTCAGGAAGCAGGCAGGAGGCTATGCCTGCTTCAGCCCGGACGCATGGATGTCGCAGGTGCAGCAGCATGGCGGCCTCAAGGGTGATGGCACCGCCTCACACCCTTACATCAGCACTCAGGTAATGGAACACCAGATGCAGGTCTGCAGCTTCATCTTATGAGCGGTTGTGAGTCTGAGCACATGCATGTAACATGCCGTAGACAACAGTCATCACACTCCACCCTGCTTAAGGAGCATACTGCAAGCAACGTTGCTCTGGCTTACCCACACGCTGCTGGCAAACCCTCTTTGTGCATGCAGCCACGCCAATGAAGCCCCATAAGCGTGTAGACGAGCTGCTGTGTGCCGATAGCGACGTGCTGCAGCAGCAGATGAGGCGCGTGCCGCAGCTGCTGGAGCGGCGTCGGGGCGAGCTGCCAGTGACGCTTGATGCGTACACAGACCGCAAATATGACATGGGGTCCAACTGCAAGGTCCAAGGTCTGGCCCGACCCACCCTTCAGCTACTTTGAGCACTCACCCACATGGATGAGGACTTTCGAAACCCTCGCAACCTGCCAAAGTGGACTGACTCGGTAAAGCTCCTGCGCGTGGTGGCTGCTCCTGGCCTGGGGAAGGTGCGCATGAGTTCAGGTAGTCCTTAAAGGCTGAGAGCGCTGGGAAAGGGCAGGGGCGGAGGGGTGGAGGGGTGCAGGACAGATGCGGAGGGGTGCAGGGCAAGGGCGGAGGGGAGCAGGGCAGGGGCGGAGGGGTGCAGGGCAGGGCCGGAGGAGTGCTCGCCAGGGGTAGATGTAGGCAGGTTGATACTCTGGGACTGAGCAGACGAGGATGCCAACAGCTCATCTGCATGGTTCTGGGCAGCTTCTGTCAGCTGAAG
>JAWZTI010001992.1:0-10240 GCA_039880955.1 Chlamydomonas urium | reverse complement strand
TGTGGCTGCACCCCACCAGCAGGTAGGAGTGCTTGCCCCACCCTTGCAGCCTGAGGAAAGAGCTGCACCTGCCCCCCACCTGCCCCCAGCTGTGGCTGCACCCCACCAGCAGGCAGGAGTGCTTGCCCCACCCTAGGGGCAGGTTGAGGGGAGAGTTGCACCTGCCCCCCACCTGCCCCTAGCTGTGGCTGTGGCTGTGGCTGCACCCCACCAGCAGGCAGGAGTGCCTGGCCCACCCTTGCAGCTTGAGGAAAGAGCTGCACCTGCCCCCCACCTGCCCCCAGCTGTGGCTGCACCCCAACAGCAGGCAGGAGTGCTTGCCCCACCCTAGGGGCAGGTTGAGGGGAGAGTTGCACCTGCCCCCCACCTGCCCCTAGCTGTGGCTGCACCCCACCTGCAGGTAGGAGTGCTTGCCCCACCCTTGCAGCCTGAGGAAAGAGCTGCACCTGCCCCCCACCTGCCCCCAGCTGTGGTTGCACCCCACCAGCAGGCAGGAGTGCTTGCCCCACCCTAGGGGCAGGTTGAGGGGAGAGTTGCACCTGCCCCCCACCTGCCCCTAGCTGTGTTTGCACCCCACCAGCAGGTAGGAGTGCTTGCCCCACCCTAGGGGCAGGTTGAGGGGAGAGTTGCACCTTCCCCCCACCTGCCCTTAGCTGTGGCTGCACCCCACCAGCAGGCAGGAGTGCTTGCCCCACCCTAGGGGCAGGTTGAGGGGAGAGTTGCACCTGCCCCCCACCTGCCCCCAGCTGTGGCTGCACCCCACCAGCAGGTAGGAGTGCTTGCCCCACCCTTGCAGCCTGAGGAAAGAGCTGCACCTGCCCCCCACCTGCCCCCAGCTGTGGCTGCACCCCACCAGCAGGCAGGAGTGCTTGCCCCACCCTAGGGGCAGGTTGAGGGGAGAGTTGCACCTGCCCCCCACCTGCCCCTAGCTGTGGCTGTGGCTGTGGCTGCACCCCACCAGCAGGCAGGAGTGCCTGGCCCACCCTTGCAGCTTGAGGAAAGAGCTGCACCTGCCCCCCACCTGCCCCCAGCTGTGGCTGCACCCCAACAGCAGGCAGGAGTGCTTGCCCCACCCTAGGGGCAGGTTGAGGGGAGAGTTGCACCTGCCCCCCACCTGCCCCTAGCTGTGGCTGCACCCCACCTGCAGGTAGGAGTGCTTGCCCCACCCTTGCAGCCTGAGGAAAGAGCTGCACCTGCCCCCCACCTGCCCCCAGCTGTGGTTGCACCCCACCAGCAGGCAGGAGTGCTTGCCCCACCCTAGGGGCAGGTTGAGGGGAGAGTTGCACCTGCCCCCCACCTGCCCCAAGCTGTGGCTGCACCCCACCACCTCCAGCAGGCTGCACTGGCCTCTCCCCAAAGGTGATTGCAATAGCGTGCCGCACCTCAGCAAGAAAGATGGCTCCGTCCCCAGACTGGATCCAATCGTACAGCTTGCGCCTGGTCCACTGGATGTTGCGGCGCGCATTCCGCAACAATGACAATGCAGGCTCATAGTTGGATGGCTCGAGGTTGCAGGCCATGCACACCTGTGCAAGGAACGCCACGATGCGCATGTTGATGTGCCATGGGGCTTTGAAGCCCTGCCTCCACTTGCTGTCGCTGCCATACGACACCCTCACATTGCCTTCTTGCCCTCTGCCAAGCCCATGGCAGTGTCGTATGACACCTTGTAGGTGCTCTTCATAAGGTGTCTTGCCATACGGCCTGCAGCCGCCTGGTGCACCTGGTACATGGCTGCCAGAGCCCCATGCATGCCCTTGACCCATGATACTTTCTGCATGCAACAGCAGGTTGGCATCATGCAGCGCAAGTCAGTAGGGCTGTGCTGCTGAGTGCTGCAGAGGGCCCATGCAGCTATACTATACGCGGCACGCACCAGCAGTCTGGGCTACAACACAGCTGTCCTCTGATGGTGCTTTGGCAGCCGTGCCTTGTTCAGCTCCTGCTGCCGCTTGAGCGCCGCATCGTCGAGCCCTTCCGCCTTTCTGTGGCCCTCGATCATGAGCTGCCACCACTGCGCGAGCCTGCCGCGAGTGAGCACGACTGTGTCCTCAAGCTCCACCCAGAACAGCAGGAACCAGTAGGCGCGGAACAGGTCCCAGTATTGACGGTGCTGCTTGATGGTGCCGGGCTTGCGCACTGCTGCATCGCGAGCCTGTTGCATGGCCACGCGCTGCTGCGGGCTGAACTCGTCGCCATCGTCGCTGCTGCCGTCCGAAGCGTCTGCCATGGCGCTGCAGCACACTGACAGCTCTGGCAGCAGGCAAAGAAAGCGCTCTCTGGCCAGCTTTCTCTCCGTCCGAACTTCAGTACAGGTCACACTGCTTGCGGGGGAACGTGTTCCTTTCGCGCTGGCACAGAAAATTTCGGCCGCGCGAGACACCCGCGGCGCTGCTGTTTATTTGACGCTGCGGTCGTGCTCAGCTCAGCGAGTGCAAAACACTCACAAGACTCATGACATCAGTTATCTTCACCCAACTTGTCTGCTGGCCGCTTGAGCTGCTAGTAAGACAGCCCCTGGACGGCATCACTCCAGGGTGAGGGACAGTGTCAAGGTGTGGAGGAAGGATGAGTTTTGCGCCGGGCCTTTGCGGGCGCTAACCCAGTGCGTTAGCGCCCGCAACGTCACTTTCTCCTTGTAGCCGCCGCCGTCTGCTTTCTGCGCCCTGTGGCAGGTGGGTTGTCGGTCCCATGGAACCGTGGTCGCGCAGTGCAAGCGCGCGTTGCATGGGCCACCAATCTCCCTTAGGGCACGATTTTCCCCGACAAGGATCGTGAGCCAGGCCGTGACATCATTTCCCTCACATGTCGAATGTGCGTCTGTTTGCAGATGGATCCTTCCTGGGCCAAGTATAACAGGGCACGAGTGCGGTTTGGCCTGGACGCATGGGTCGACCCAGAAGACTTCAGCACAGTGATCCAGGAGCAGGACAAGGGCGTGCTTGCTCGGATTGGCACGTGCATGGTCAAGCTGACGGGCTTTGCTGCAGATGGCAGCCCAGCGTCGTATGGATCAGGATTCTTGTACACCCAGGACGACAACCTGATCGTCACGTGTGACCATGTGCGCCACTTCTCGCAGCCGCAGCAGCCGCACGAGCAGCATGATGTGTCTGTGTTCAAAGCGATGTACCCAGACGGCATGGAGGAGGAGGTTCAGGTGCTGACGCCTCCGCAAGCGGTCATCGACATCATGCTGCTCCGTGGCTCGCGGCGTGCACCCAGAAACATGCTGGCAGCGCTGCCCACCACCGGCGACACTGCTTATGTGGCGGGCTTCCCTCCTGAGTCAACGTCGGTGTGCTACAGCAAGGGCATCATCGGATCTACCTCGCACGCTGACATCACTGTCGATGCCCATGCGGACAACGGATGGAGCGGTGGCCCCGTCGTCAACAACTTTGGTCGGCTGGTTGGAGTCATCAAGCGGGGCGCAGGCGCCACCATCAAGCGGCCACTGGCCATCTCGCCGACTCTGCTGCATGCGTTCCTTCTGGAGAACCATGCTCCAGGGCTTTGTGGGTGAAGTGCTGCGCCAGGAGCTGCGCGACAGTGGTGCGCTGGAGCTCTGCGAGAAGTTCCCTGCTGAGTGCATGATGGTGCAGCACTTCTGAGGTGCTCCTGCAAATGCACCTCGCATGCACTGACGTTGCCGAAATGGTAAAAAAATGCCTGCGCTGTCATGAACCAACTGCATCAATTCGTGTGGTCCTTTCACAAGCCCACGGTGCCTTTGCCCCAGCACCTGTAGCCATGCCATGTACTCGGAGACGGCTGCCCTGGCTGTCTCATGCGGAAAATTTACATGCTTATGGATGTCTGCCATAGAGTGCTTGCCATGCTGCTCAACAGTGTAAACTTGTTGCGTTGCGCAGTTGTACTCGCAGCAGGCCAGTGCTGCACACCAAGCTGTTGCAGTCGATAGTAGCCATGACGGAAGACAGATCAGGAGAGGAAGTTTGTGGCTGAGAAGAAAAACTGTTACGCTCTGTGCCGGTTCCAATTTAACGAGGTGATCCTCCCGCCAGGCGAGCTTGCAAACGCACTTGCCATAGAAGTCTTGCCACCAGCTGAGCACATGTTACGCTTATGCTACGCAAACAAACGCACTAGTCTTTGGGGCCAAGGCCATGTTGCTTGTTCACAGCTTCCGCAGCTCTCTTGGCTTCACTGATATGCTCATCACTCAGCTCCCTCAGCGCATGCGCTGTCATGTTGCTCGGCCTATGCAACAGGGTGGTCAAAAAAAGTCATGTGCATGCACACACAGACGCGCCTGCACTGCACACCCAAGCGCATGCATGTAGATACGGTTCACGCTGTGCGCATACCTGGGACGCGTAACATTGCCTGCCACAACCTGAAACTGAAATGCCATCTCGCTCTCTGTCACGCCCAAAAGCCGCGCAATCGGCCGAAACGCCCCCTCTCGATCCTCCACACGAATGTTTGACATGGATTCCGCCAAAGCAGCAACCTGCTCTGCCGACAAGGGCGCCATTTGTCACAGATGGTCGTGACGACGGATCGAGGGGAAACGAGGTGAAGGGGCGTAGACGACGAATGCACGCGCACGGGCAGGCTGTGGGCGAACAGACTGACTTACTGGCCGTGGGGCAGTACTCCGACCAGATTCAGGTCCAGAGGAACGGTGTTACACGAAGGGCGAGAATGCCCAGAACAACTGGGCAGCGCCTTAAATGCAGGCGGTGTCCATACCAAAGGTGTGCGCCGACAAGAGCGCATAGTAGGAAGTAAGCACGCAGTAAACAGAAGGCTAAGCGCACAGTAAGCGGCAGCAGGTCCATTGGTGGCGAGGCCGCGGCGGCGGGGCAGCGACCGAATGAAGCTGCATGGGTCAGTTAGGGAAAACGCAGTAACGCAGGCGCGCGGCGCAGTAGGCGCTCGCGCTGTGACACCATTTCTCTCTTTGGAGGAGGCATTCTGCGCAACATGAACGCAGCAACCTTCGACCACACTGTGTGGATGCAGCTCCCTTCCCGTGCTGCTATCGTCGATTCGAATGGCTGACGACACTCTCCTTGCAGTGATCCGGGTGGAGGCGCGCATGAAGGCTCTGGCGCACGAGCTTCGCTTCATCGGCCAGGCCATCGCGGAAATTGTCTCCTCCAGCACCACTGCCTACTCCCACATGCAACCAAAGCTACACTTGATGCGGCTCACGCTGCTCACCAAGCGCCTTGAGCAAGCCCAATGGCTCTGGCGCTCATCCAGCTGTTGGCAGGATTATTGTTGCAAGTGACTGTGTAGGCTCCCAAATGGCTTTCACAGTGTAGGGACAAAGGTAAGGGACAAAGGACATTGTTAGGACAATGTCTAGAGAAAGTGATGATGTGTAGGTCAGATGAAAGTGAAGGGACAAAAGGGACAATTTTATTTTCTAAAAGGGATGAAACTTTGTAGATTTTGTAGACTTTCAAGGGTATAAATAATAATTTTTTCAAAGACAAAGAAAAGAAAAAAAATGTCCAAATGTCCCCATCAGTGTAATATAGTAGGCTCCCATATGGCTCTCACAGTGACTGAGTAGGCTCCCAATGGCTCCCACAGTGACCGATACGCCCATATGGCTTTCACAATGTAGGGACAAAGGGCAGGGACAAAGGACATTGTTAGGACACTGCTTTTTTAGAGAAATTGATGGTGTGGTGGTCAGATGATAGGTTAGGGACAAAAGGGACAGAATGTTTCTCTAAAAGGGATGAGATTTTGTAGACTTTGTATAAATAATAATTTTTTCAAAGATAAAGAAAAGAAAAAAATGTCCAAATGTCCCTTGCTATGTAACATGATGACCAATAGGGTTAATTGGTAGGGACAAAATAATGTCCATTGTTGTCCTTTTGGACAAGTTGGTTGTGCCTGATTTTTGTGTGTGATTGGAGTCTCGCACTGTCGGCAAGGTTTCCTACAGTGTCTATGAGTTCTCCCACAGTGACTATTTGCTTTCACAGTGACTAAGTAGGCTCCCAGATGGCTTTCACAACGTAGGGACAAAGGGCAGGGACAAAGGACATTGTTAGGACAACGTCTTTTTGTAGGAAGTGATGATATAGTGGTCAGATGATAGTGAAGGGACAAAAGCAAGGGACACACTTTAGGGCAAAGGACATATTAGAGTGGTTCCAATCTTTTGACTTGTGAAAGGAAACATTATCCATTATAATATACTTTTGAGCAGGTGATAGTTTAGGAAGCACCTGCACTAGAAAAGCTTTGAAGGTTGCTTTTCGAAAACGAAAATTCCAAACTTTTAAAAATTTCACCTTAATGAAAAAGTATAGAAGCGGAGGGCCAACCCCCTCCTTTCGAATTCTTTTTCATAATTAACATCGTTGGCATCATTGACATCGTTGGCATCATTGATATCATTGGCATCATTGACATAGGCTTTATTGAAGGGGATTGTTTGCTTTGCAGAATGAAGAACACCATTGGAAGAGATTGCCATGCAAACAGAGAACCGTTCCCTTTTTTCTCACCAGAAAGGAATCTTTAGCCACCTTCCCTTTTGGGTACCATGGTCTTGTTTCCAATGTTACAAAAGCCTGTTTCGTCAATGCAGACGATCTCATCATTAGAGATACCTTTCAACCTGTCTAAGAAGTCATGTCTTTGCTGTTTCAAGACTACAGGAAAAGTATCCTTTGACAAATGACTTTTTCCCAATGTGGAGATCCTTAAGGATTTTTCTAATACAGGAAATGGAAGCTGTCTGCTTACAACACTATTTATTGCTCCAATGGCAGCATCCGCATCCTGTTTGTTTTCAAAGCACAGCCAACACCACCCAGTGACTTTACCTTCCTTTTTAGCGAGCATGGCCTTTCCGGATACATTAGCAACATCTTGTACCCATGTCTCTAGCAATACCTGTGTAGTCTCTTCTGGCAGATTGTACAACCTGATCCAATGCCACATTTTTAAAATTCTTGTGCAATTTATGTGCATGCACGGTCAACGGAGATTGTATCTTGGTTGTAGTTGATTGCGATGACACCACCGATCCGTGTAAAGTAGTCCGCCCCTAGCACTGGTATGTCGTTTGTACATATTTGTTGGTGGCAATGCACACCATTGACAATCCCATGTGTTGCATTTGGTAGTGCCGCATCTGAGCCAAGCGCATTGAATGCCGAAGGACTGATCTTTGAGATTGGCGCAGTAGTGTCTACCAGAAAGAAGACACTCACACACGGCATGCCTGAGCGCAATTGGGTAGGAAGAGACACAAGTGGACGCTTGGCCAAACCAAACAACACCCCTTGGACCGGCCACAATCTGTCATCGGAAGGGAGAGCAACTGGAGATAGGTACTTGACCCCCAACAGGTCAGCAATTTGCATGTGAAGGTTGACCTCCTTCAAGTCTTGCTCGAATTCGTTTGGGCCACCCGTACACATCTTTTTTCTTATGCCGTGAAAAACAATTGTACTTTCTTGACGCTAGAGGTCGGGAATGACCACAGTGAAAGTAGGCGCGTTTTTCAATGCATTTATGTTTTGTCATACAATAAATAATATCATGTCATTTGATGTAATATATAACAAAGAAAAATTGTCATTTGAGTTTGTTGGCCGATCTGGATGTCCAATTGCATTAGTGGAACAACAATGCAACAAGCGATTTAGTTTTTGGTCATTGTTTTTGAAATGGAAAATCGAATCGCCATGTTATTCTCAGCAAGTCATAGACGATGTTGTAGACTATCAATCGTATAGAGTAGATCCATTTGACCCGATTGATCAAGGTGTCCATTGTTTTGAGAAACGGATAGAAAATTTCGACCAGTCTTTTCCGGATTCTACGGTAATGGTATACAGGAATTGTCCTCAAGGAAAAGGCACATACAAAGTCGAGCTCTATGATTCTCACAAGGATGTCAGCGCTGGTGTCGACGTTGATGACATTGCATTTGGTATATCACTGCCCAACGTTGATATTCTAAAAAAGAATATGCCGACGTGCGTCACACATGAAATGGCAACAACATTGCCTTTGATTGCCAAGATGCTGAAACTGGTAAGCGGTACAGCAAGTCAGAGTGTATATACGACAGCCTTCCTTGAGTATTTTTACAATTATTTTGCATATGATCCAGACGCAGAGGTTGATGTTGATACAAAGGATATTTTCAAGGAATTTGAGATTTACAATTTGGCGCGTGCTCGTGGGACGCTGAATATTTTTTGTGACTCGGGACGTTTTATGTTGATTCTTAAAGACATGTGTTTGGACATAAAAGATAACAGGATCCAACACTATAAGCGCAGAAAAACTCCTATGAATCAGAATATACCTTTGTTTCATAAAATTCAAAAGTTGCATCAACCTTATCGTCGACCCGTATGTTCTTTACGAAATCCGTGTGAAATCACGCCTGACACATATTACCGTTTGACGACAAATGTGTCATCTAAATTTCTAGTTGTGTAAGTCGCTTGACTGTGCCGGGGGTGGAGGAATGTAGCGAATCTACAAGGCAATCTTAGTGCGTACAACGCGTGGCGGCCATATTGAAAACAGTGACAGTCACTGTGAATGGCCTCTCACAGTGTTGCGTTTATAAACAGTAAACCCAGTGAGTTGGTGGCCTGTGTCTGTACTTTTTAGAAAGAAAAATGTGTCACCAGTGTCAATTGTCTGATGTGATGGGCGGACAATGGTTTTCTACAGTGGCCGATCATGTTGCGCAGAGTGCCTTCTGGTTGTGTGCTCAGGTAGCTATGCTACTGGCGGATTACGCCGTAAACAGAAAAGCATAGGGTAGAATGGTCCACTGTGGCGGTAGAAGTCACTGTGATAAACACCTGGTAGAGATATTCCCACTGTGATGAGGCTATGATAATCCACTCTGCACATACTGCTTCCACTACAAGTGACAACGCTCAGAACCTACCACTTTATCTGCCCATGCACAGAAGCGCGGCTAAGATTGCCTAGGCTGGAGATTGAGGTGCAGGAGTGCCAGCAGCTGATCACAGCCAACCCTGCCCTGAGCCAGCAGCGCAAGTGGGAGTGCTGGGTCATCACAAACTACTCTCACTGCAAGGCTGCGTTCGCACCTTATCACAATACCCATTAGGAATAAGGTGACTGGGCAGGCAGATTCCACTACACGAGTCGTCCGGAAACGGGTATAAAAGAACGTTGCTATATATATTAAGTATGTCAAATCAGTCACATATCAGTCAGAAACGATTGAATGATTTTGATGATGCGCTAAATTTTCTAAGTGCGGAAGCAAGATCAAGTATTGTCGATGGAATCAAGCAAGTGATGAATATAGGTACAAATTCGTCATCATCGTTATCAATGAAACGATATCATGTCATAATGACTCATATTTCGAGTATTGTACCAGCAGAGAGTGTAGATCAAATTCGGACAGAGTTTCATAGGTGCATGAAGTTCAATCCTGATGTGCCGTATGCGAAGAGGAATGAAGCTCAGAAGGAGAGGTATGCTCGACTTAAAGCGGATGGAATGTCAACATACATCATAACCGGTCAGAGGGATTTGTATTACAGACGCAAGGCATTGGCTGAAGCCGCGTCGAAACTGATATAAAGCTATTCATTGCTATATATATAGCAATGAATATAATTGAATATTTGTGCTCTGACAACCAATACAGCAAGTACAACTACAGCAAACCCGGGTACATCATGGAAAATCCCCAAACCATTAAGATGTGTACAAATACCAGCAAATCAAGGCAGTGCGAGACCTTCGCTTTATGCCATACGAGAAAATGGAGAATGCAGCAGATATTGCGGTATTGCTGGTTGAAATGAGTCAGGCAACATTCCAAGAACTTTTGGTGTTTGAAATTGACAAAGGGCATAATTGCATGTACTTGCCCAAGTATTGTGGTGTATGGCAAAAGCAATGCTCCAACACACAACTGATTCGAACTATAAAGACGTTGCAAGACAGAATCCATAATGACTTGATTAAGCCGTTAACGGTGGCACTACAAAATGTACGCACAGCTGAACGTTTGAAGGTAGATGGCAGTGTTACAAGTGCAAAGCAAAAATCTCAAGCAGAAGAGGTAATCGAGAGTCATTTGCAAGCTATAAAAGACTTGTACAAGAAACTAGGAACGACAGCATTTGTGAATTCCGTATTGGGATTTGTTATTGCAATGCGAAGTGAGTACACATCAAACATGGGATTCTCTTTGAACATGTTTGACTGTGTTACAGAACAAGAT
>JAWZTI010001986.1:0-10270 GCA_039880955.1 Chlamydomonas urium | reverse complement strand
CCCCCCCGCCACACACACACCTTGATGTCTGTGAAGGCGCCGTCCTTCCAGCCGTAGTACAGCGTCTGCCACTCCTTGACAAGGCCCCAGATCTTGTCCAGCAGGTCGAGGTCCTTCTCAACGTTGGCCAGCTCCTGTCCAGGCAGACAAGTCACGGAGAGAAGTGCAGTGTTACGTGTCCAGGCAAGGGTGACTACAGGTGGGGCAGCGAGGCAACAGCCGCCGAGGTGTTGCGTTTCTAGCATCCACTGAAGCGCGTCGTTTCCCTCTTGCGACACAGAAACAAGCTGAGCGTCCCACCTTGTAGCTGGGCTGCGGTATGTGGAAGATGTCCATGCCGGCCTTGAGCTCCGCCGCCTTGCGCCTGAACTCCGCCAGCCCTGCCTTGGAGGCCTCCACGTACGCCAGCGCCACCTCCGACGTCTTGCCCTCATGGCTGTAGGGCGCACCGGCAAAGAACTCCTCCGCAAACACCACGACCTCCTTGAGGAAGGAGTCCAGCATCGTCTTGACCTTCTCCCTGGAGGGGAATGGCGGGGGAAAGGACAGATGGGGATTGAATGAGATGTTGGCCTGTGCAGATGCACGTCCTGACCTTCTCCCTGAGGTGGCGGGAAAGAGGCGCGATGAATGCTGAGCAGTTTCTGGAAGCCATCGCCTTGACCTGAAATCAAGTCCACAGCACCCGATGGCCATGAAGAGGTGCATCCATGAAAGAGTTGTTAGGAAGCAAAGGCAGCGTGTGCCTACCTGAAGTTGTCCTTGTACTTTTCCAGCTTTGCCCCCGCCTCGTCCAGGTGGCCCTGGAAGCGCGCCCACTCGGGCTCCAGCGACTCAAGCAGCGTCGCCTGCTCCTCATTCGCCTGCACCTCGAACTTCTCCAGCACCTGTAGGGGAGCATATGACATTGAGAGAGGGGTTGGATGTGGATGGCGTGCAGGAGCATGGCGGCCGTGAGTTTCCAGCATTGGCAGGCCACAGGACAGCTGTGAAGGTCGTCCAGCATCAAGGCAGATCCCTGATTGTGAATACGTGGGAACCTGTATCTTTCGCAATAGGCAGCACTGATTGGAAAGGCCCCCCTCACCTTGAACTTCTCCCTCAGCGGCTCAAAGCGCGCCTCTGTCCTCTTCTTCTCCTCGTACAGCTTCTTGTGCAGGTTCACCACCTCTGCCAGCTGGTCCAGGCTGGAGGGGCTCTGACTCAGCGCGTCCCTGCTGCTCTGGAAGTAGTCGTGTAGGGAGCGCAGCTCCGATATGGCCATGCTGCTCAGCAGGGCGGTGAACTTGGACACCCAGGCCTCGCAGTGCCCCACCTAGGACAGCAGGGGACGGGGCGGGAGAGCATGTCAGCATGTGAGAGGGATATGGCCATGCTGTTCAGCAGGGCAGCGGACTCAACACCCAGGCCTCGCAGTGCCCCACCTAGGACAGCAGGGGAAGGGGCGGCAGGCACGTCAGCGTGCGGGAAGATGGTGAAGATTCTGAACAGCAGGGCGGTGGACGGAAGCACTAACGCCTCTGCAGTGCCCGTCCCAGAGGAATGCGATTGGACCGGCAATGCGATGGCAGGTGTCGATACCAGTGTACCAGCCCCCATCCCCGCTCACCAGCGTCTGCTTCAGCGGCCCGCAGTCGATCCTCAAGAAGCGCATGTTGGTGATGGTCTCCTCGCTCTGCACCTCGTCCTGAAGCTGCATGTAGCGATGGATGTCGGCCTCGAAGCTGCTCAGCGGCTTCTGCGCCTTCTCGTACCGCCGGATGTACGCCTCCTTGTCCACCTCCCACATGTGCTTGTACTTCTTCTCCCACTGCGACAGGAACGTCTGCACCTTGTCCACGATGGTGGTGATGCCGCCCGTGATCTGCACAACAAGCGAGAGGCAGAGGGCAGGGTCATGCGGGGACTGGCAGCGGTGAAGCGGAATCAGGCATGACTCGATGCGCCAGGGGCCGCCAGAAGATCAAGGCAACATGCATAGATGGGGCATGCGGCACATGTGCGCTCTATTCCCCAGCGCTGACCAAAAGTCGTCCCCAATGCTGACCGTCTACTGTCCCCACCGCTGACCAGCCCCAGCCCCACCGCTGACCAGCCCCAGCCCCACCGCTGACCAGCCCCAGCCCCACCGCTGACCTGCATCATGGTCTTGAGCACCGCCTCCTCGTCGCTGCTGATGGTCTCGTACATGGAGGGCAGCGCCTTGGGCAGAGGCTGACCGGCCTCGGTCAGGTCACGCGCCTGCTTTTCAGTCGTCTGATAGGAGTGGAGAGGTAGGAGAGGGAAGCAGGGGTAGGAGGTGGGTGGATGGGTGAGTGGATGAGGGGTGATACAGACACCTGTGCGACGCTGTGTGCCAGCTTTAATATATGCATTGCTGACAGTCCCTGTCAAGTGGAACGGCACACCAAAAGGCTGCAGAGGTTGAATACATCTCGCAGCTTGTCTAGTTCCCACCCATGCCCTCTCCCCCCCGCACGCACCTGCAGTGCCACTCTGGACACCGCCTGGATGACTGATATGAGGGTGCGGCTGACGCGGTGCACCATATCCAGCATGCTGTTGACGTCGGGGGACAGAGCCACGTGGGAGGCGTGGAGGACGAGTGTGACGTGGAAGATGGGGGTGACCTCGGTCTTGGCGTCGCCGTTCAGCACACGCGACAGCTCCTGTTGTTTGGGAGACATGAGTGAGGAAGGAAGGCATGAGGGCGGAGGGAGGGAATTGCGAGAGGGGGAAATCGAGGAGGAGTGGAGGCTTGAGGGATGTGGAGGAGAGGCATTATGCAGCGGCTATCTTGCCTTGGCGCACACCGTGTCACTCCCTGCCCCCTGCTCCATGCTTTCCACTGCCTGCTCCCTTCTGCTTGCTTTCCACTCCCTGCCCCCTTCTCCTTGCTTTCCGCTTCCCGCCCCCTGCTCCATGCTGCACACTCCCCACCTGCAGGCTCTTCTTGATGCTGAACCTCAGCGCGTCCTCCATCTTCTTGTCCACCTTGTTGGTGTACTTGACCCACTCGCGCTGCACCTCCTCGCTGTCTGACCGGAAGATCTCGTACACAGATGCCAGCACGCTCTTGATCTCCTCCACCGCGTGCACCAGCTTGTCGCGCATCTACAGTCGCGGGGAGCCAACGTAAAAGAAAGGGTGCAGTGCTAACAAATGGCCAGGACACGCCAGACCCAGCGCTCTCCGCTTGCCATGATGCAACACCTCAAATGTCAATGGTGCCCGGCCCTTTGAAAGTTGCGTCACTTTATTAACAGCCCCAGGAGTCTCTGTCGCTGAAGCCCTCCTGGACCTTGACCAGGGCATCGCCTGCACCTTCCTGATTCGCCGAGCTTGCGCCTTCCGTCACGCCCAACAGCACCTGCACGTCAGGCCACCCATTTCCGGTCTCCGTCACCATCCCTCCTGCCCCCCCCTCCCTGCCTCACCAGCGTCGTGTGTGTCGCCTGCGCCTCCTGGAACTCCGCGTGCTGGTAGATCTTCTTCTTCTCGATGCTCACCAGCATCATCTCGCTGATGGACTTGCAGATGGTGTTGATGCGGGCGTCGGCGTTCTGTGCTCACAAGCGCGGGCATAGGGACACATCCTCAGCAGAGCCCAGGTTGCTCAACAACAAGGGTTATTTACACACCCTCCCAGGTGGCCCCTGTCCATCGTTTCTGCGTCCAACCCAAGGTCAAGCTTGGCTTGCTGGCTCGTTGCTGTGCACGCCCTCTGTCACAGCCTGCCTGTGCTGCCTCACCTGGAAGTCAGTGACGTACACGTCTGCATCTCGGCAGTACTTGCGCGCCTCCTTGTAGTAGAACTCCAGCGCATGCTTGTCCGCTGTCCAGGTCAACTTGGACACACCCTGAGGTGTGACAAGACAGGCTGATGGTCATTGCCAGTGGTGGGCAACAGGAGGCTGCCATCTGGGAGTCAGCCAAGACATTCCTCCCACACTCTGAAGGATTGAGTGACCCTTGGTCCTGCGGCACTCCTCATCCCTCTGTCGCCCGAGCCAATCTTCAACCCCAGCAGTGCCCTCCTCCCCCCTTCCGCCCTCCGCTCCCTACCGGCATGATCCTGCGGTCCAGGTGGCGGATTCTGTCGTGGAACAGCCGCCGCTCCTCCTTTGCCAGCGAGGTGAGGATCTTGTTGTAGTCGCGCACCACCATGAGGATGTTGTCACGCAACACGCGGTACTTCTCGCGCTGCGCGTTGATCTCCATGGCGATGTAGGGCACGGGCATGCGCAGCCGCTCCCAGTTCTGGACCTGCGGGGGATGAAGGCGAGGGGGGAACACCAGCACCATTACCGTTTGTGCCAAGGCAAAGCCTGTGAGGTGCAGGAGCTGGTCTGTCGAGGTACGCTCTGCACATATGTCCCTCGCACCAACTGTTGTCACCCTTCCCCACTCTCCACTGAGCCTTCCCTTCAGCCTTTGTGCCCCCCGCCCTTACCTCCATGTTCATGGACAGCAGGTCCTTGTGGAAGTTCATGGACAGCAGGCCCCCTGCCGCCTTGTCCACGCTCATCAGGTTGGCGCTCAGCTCCCTGTCGATGCCCGACTCAATGGTGTTGAACCACTCGCTGTGGGTGTTGTGGATGAACTGCTCGATGGAGGCGTGGGCCAGGGTGTAGGCGGGGTACACCTCGTCCGCCTCGGGCACCTGTTCATGGGTGAATTGCAGAATTGCATAAGGTGTGATGGAGTGAAAAGGGGGTGCAGCTCAGGTTGTGGGTACACCTTGCTGTTTGCAGGCACCTTCTTACACAGCCACCTCATCACCGCCAGAACAAACGACATGAGGCATGCCCTCTATGCATGCCCTCTACGGCCTACTCCGTGGAGAAGGAAGGTGGCACCCCCTTCAATGTGGGTCGACTGCCACGACCCCTGCGGCTGTAACCAAGCCCCTCACCTGGGGCAGCACGTATCGCACCGACGACACGATCTTCTCTGAGGAGTCCAGGCGGCGCAGCAGGTTCATGGCGTACCTGCACAGGCAGGAAGCAGGGTGGTGTCAGCGAGCAGAACGGAGGATCGGACAGGCAAATGGCAGCAGTTCTGGAGGTGCATGCGTAACATGCAGCCTATTCCAATGTTGCAACCTGTTTCGATGCAACCTATTTGCGGTCTTGAACCTCCACAACTCCCTGGCAAGCTCTTTCTACCCATCCTGACCTCTTTTGACTCACCGCGCGGTGCCTGCGTACTTGGGCAGGATGGGGCTCTTGGGTGGCTGGCGGCGCACCGCGTCAAACAGCTTCTTCACGGTGTTGATCTCCGAGTTGAACAGCAGGTAGAACTCGGAGGTCTTCTTCTCCACAAAGCGTTTCACAAAGTCGCGCTTGGCCATGGCGTGGAAGCCCTCCAGCAGCTCCGCTCTCGCAGACAGGCAGGGCTGTGAGCAAGACGGGGGTGTTGGATGGAACCACGATGCTGTCAGCAACTTTGCTTGGGCGTGACAACAGCCATATAATTGCAGGACAGGCCAAACAAGGTCTGAGGAGCGTGGAGCGTCAAGTGGCAAGGGCGGGGCACCATAGTCTGGGCCATAGCTAGCTCTTGCAAACAGCTGCCCACGAACCAACACACTGCATCAGAGAGCCAGACACACGACACACACTGCGCAGGCCCCTCCCAGGCGGGGCCCTGACCTGTGCGTCGAAGGCCATCTGGATGACGTTTGTGAGCATGACCTCCAGGTCCTTGATGCCGCCCTTGAACACATTGAAGTCGTCGTGCCAGCGGGTAGCCTTGACGTCCAGGATGTTGTAGCTCAGGGTACGCAGCGCAGACACCAGCTTCTGAAAGGAGGCCTGGATGTCGACGATGCTCTTGTGGATCTCTGGGCCCTTGGTGCCCCCGAACACGGGCAGGGGTGAGGTGGGCGCCCACTGTAGCTGCGCTTCGCACGCCTCCAGCAGGTCGCTGCAGCGCTGCAAGAACGCGTCAATGTGCGCGAAGATGGAGGAGTCGTCAAAGTCCCAGGGGCGAGGGCAGCGCGCGCTGATGGCGCGTGCAGTGGCGTGGTACAGCTCCTTCCACCTCTCGCCTGAGCACGGGGTGGCAAGGGCAGTGGGCAGATGAGTACAACGAGCGCAGGGGGAAGAGGGGGCAATGGAACCCTCAAGAAGGTTGGCATTGCCAACTTGGCAACCAAGCGTACATGGTGGTCAAAGCAGCGACCTACATCTTTTACACCCCCAGGTGTCACAGTCACCTCTGGAAAAAAACAGACACCCCTGGAAACCACAGCCACCCCTGGCCCCCTTACCAGCTTCGATGCTCTGCCGAAGCACTGTCATGACCTCGTCCACTTGACCCGTGAACACCGTCGGCAGGTTGATGACAGTGCAGCAGCGTGCGATGATCTCATTGGACAGCTGCACGTTCATGGGAAGTGCATGCATAAAGGTCAGATGCCTAGTAGTTGAACCAGTGCATCCCCTGCTCTCCAATTCAACATAGGCGCATTGTTGGTCCATGCTGTCTTCATCACACCAGCTGCGACTGCAGCGGCCTATTTTCTCATGCGGTGCACCCCCCACCGTCCTGTCCCCTCCTCCTCACCAGCCCAGTACAACAGTGTGGCCCCTGTAACCCCTCCCCTCCCCTCCCCTGACCCAGCCGCACCTTCCTGAGCAGCACTGTGATGCGATCGGGCGTGTTGTAGAAGCGCGAGATGTTCCACACCATGCGCATGCAATTCAGGATGGGGGGCAGCAGCTGCGGGATCTCCTGCGGGTGTGCCTTGGCCAGCGTCTTGCACGGCTCCTCGAGGCACAGCAGGAACTTGAGGTTGTCCGCAGCAGCCACCGCCTCCCTGTCACAGTGAGTGGCGCAGAGGGCGCAGAGGTTGGGTTTGGACAGCAAAACACGGCCCAAGGTTCCAGGAATTATGCACATAAGCACAGCCAAGCAACCTTTTCGTTGTTCACTTGTCCACTGCGCACATGCCCCTTTTTCCCAATTCCGGCCCCACTGCCCCTCCACCCATGCTACCTCCGCCGCCCTCCCTGGCCATCCCCAAGCTGCCGGCAGTCACCTGTGGATCAGGTTCCTGAGGTTGAGAAAGGGCGCCATGTAGCTGCTCTTGGCGTGGTCCAGCACTGACACAATCTGGCTGACGTTGGGGTCGTCAAGCTGCGCGCGAATGCCGCTGAGGTCGACGCTGCGCTCCCGCCAGAACTCAATCTCGGACAGGGGTCCACTGCGGCATGCAACGGCAGCAGGGGCCAGGGGGTGTTCCTGTTCAGAAGCCCTGCGTGACCCAAGCCGCATTCCTGCAGCCCCGAGCCGCTCTGTGGCTCATGCCTGCTTAGCAAAAAGACAGTGTGCCCCTCAAGGTCTGAGCACGTGACTCAGGGACTGCTGAGCCACGCTACTGTGTGCCTGTGAAAGCGTGAGCAACGTGACTCACTGCCAGCCTAGCCAGGCTCCTGTGAGCCCCGCAAGGTCTAAACAAAAACAACTCACCTGTCCTCTGCCCCAGCGTCCAGGCTGTCCTGCTGGTTGACCACCTCCTTGATCTGTCGGGTCCAGTGGATGACTGTCGACTCCAGGCGCTGCACCAGGTCCTTCTGCTTGGCTGCCTGCTTGGGATCACCTAGCTGTTCCTGAGGAATGTACAGGATGGTCTTGCCACGCATCATGTGCCTGCAGGGGCCGCCGAGGGGGTGGGGGAAGCTGATAAAACATCGACCCACGCAACAACAATTGGACAACTGGACTGTGTTGCGTTGTCACAACTCATCTTTGTTCACCCTCGTTGTTGGCAGCCCCATGCCCATGCCGGTCCCAGCCCTGTCGCCCACCCCCTTCCACTTACACAGTCTCTGTCAGGTTGGCCATGAACTTGTGCATCTGGGCGGTGAAGTCCACGCGAACCGTCTCCGGCCAGCTGCTGTTGCTGAGCACCACTGGCACATACAGTCCTAACATGATCTGGGGCGGGAAACAGCATGACGATGAGTGATCGGAGATGGGATCACGAAGTGAACAGTAGAAAACTGTTGTGCTCCTGCGCTGCGAATCCACCAGCACTTCTGCATCGATACAACACCCGTCCATGTTACAAGAGCTGATCCCCGCCAGACCTAGTCTCACCTGCAACAGCGAGTGCAGCGCGTCGCCTCCCCTCAGTGTCCCGAAGAATACCGCCTCCCCGATGTTGTCCTTGGTCACGAACTTTGCTGGGTCGCGCACAAAGTACGCCATGGCCTCAAAGGACTTGGGGATGTTGAGCATGAGGATCAGGCGCGGCTTGGGGCTGCTGGGGTTCTCCAGCACCGCAAACATGTGTTGGCACTGCAGGGTGGGGAGGAGCAGACAGGGGCTGCTCAGGTGAGGCTAAGCGGAGCCCGCGGCTGGGACAGCTGCAGCTTTCTACAGATGGGAGTGGTGTTGTCTTTCGGTCTGCCATGCCTGCTGCAGCCACTGGCGCTGGTTGCTGAACACAAAGCCGTCCTGATCATGCTGCTGCACCATCCACTAGCCACTCGGAGCGCTCGCCCCTGACCCGCCCTGGCAGATCCCAGCTGCCCGCTGTAAACTGACCCTCGGAAGGCAACAATTATCTGTTATCTCTATCAGGGGGACAGCTCCTTCTCGCCCTCCCCCCACCTTGACGCTGAGCAGGAACTGCGACGTGATCTGGTGGTGCTGCACATCATCCCACAGCGACAGCAGCCACTCCCGCGGGTCGTCAATGCCGTTGCGTGCCGGGCTGCCCTCCAGCGGGTGCAGCTGCATGGCAACCGCACAGGCATGCAGCAAAGTCAGGCTTGCATGGGCTGCATGTTGCTGGTGACGCATGCGTGCACGTAGCGAGTTGACTTTGCTGCTTGCCATGTATGCATGTGCTGTGCTGCGCTCATGCAGAGCATGCGCCGCTTCATTGGGCCATGCACTCAGACTCACCAGCTGAAGCTTGCTCTGCACCCATTCTATGCTGGCATCGTCGGCCTTGAACACTGGCGCAACCTCCTGCGGCTTGCTCTGCGAACCAGTGAACGCGTTGCAAATCAGCACCCGGCGTGGCAGCGGGCTACGCATGCATGCTCGTGCTACTCACCCTCAAACCCAGCTGCAGCTTTTCCACGGGCCCATCGTCGCGGTCCACCATATAGTCGTCTGTCTTGTCAAGCCTGGCTGTTCATGCGATGGCTGGTGTTGATTGCAGCCTCGACGGATGCGAAAGAATGGTGATGCACCCGGCGCGCGTCTGTGATGAGGGGCACGTTGTCCTCTGCCCTTCGAACCTTGGTAACAACAGTGCTGCCCTCTATTATGGTATTAGCGACGCTGGTCGGTTGCGAGTAAGCTGGTCATCCCATGCATTCAACGCATGCCTGTTGCGGGAAACCCTGCACACAGGGGACCGCCCTCGAAGTGACCACCTCGGTAGTTGGAACCCCGAATCACCGGGGTCCATGCGCCTAGCCGCGCCTGCATATCAGGCTGATCACGCAGATGGCGCTGATCAGAGCGTGCAGCATCGCCATCGTGCTAGGTATTACAGGCTGGATGTCTTCCAGCTTCAGAGGGTCAAGAACAACATGGCCCTGCTGGTGCAGCTGCTGCATCTGACTGTTCCCCTGGCGGCAGCTGCAAGAAATTCCACGGCCAAGCCCCGTGATTACGTGCACAGCATCTGCCTGGGCCCACCTGAGCGCATTGAGGCTGTGAATGCCGTCTTGCAGCTGCCAGACTTGCGTACATGTAGTATCAAGCATGCGGAGTAAGTGCAGCACCACAATTATGTTTCACAACTTGCCCAGCAACAACCTGACCTGCTTGCCTTCTGTATGGGCCATGCCACTCATGCAGCATGCATTGGCCATGGCTGACTGACCTGGAGCCTCTTCCCACAATTTTGCCTTCCTCGTCAGCGACGCCACACCCGACTTGGCCGGCTGGCACTGGTACAAAGCAGGCCCAGCCACCAGCACGAGCTACGTTGGCAGGTGCGCGTAGTGCGCGGCCTGGACGTGTCTGAGCTTCAGGAGGCGATGTGGTGGGAAGTGCCTGGTGGTTTCTACTACACCGTCACCATGCAAGGGCTCAATTCCAAGAAAGCTTACCGTTGCTTCCACACTCCTATCCCTATTCGCAGGAGTGAGCCAGCCATGTATTCAAGAGCGACAACGCCGCATTGTCTGCCATGGCGATGCCATGGAGCGCTGCCTGATAATGTTTGGCTCAAAAAGCAGCCCGACGCATCCATCCACCACCCCAAGGAAGCTGGGGGCACGTGGGGAGGTGAGCAGCC
>JAWZTI010001985.1:0-10272 GCA_039880955.1 Chlamydomonas urium | reverse complement strand
AGCGGGGGCAGGCGGCGGTGGCGGCAGCGGCGGCGGGCGCGCCTGTATCTCCCTCGGCAGCTTCCAGGCAGATCTCGATGGCAGCGGGGGCGGGGCGCTGGCTCTACCGACGCTGCCGGCTGTACCAACCGGCACGATGGCAGCGGCGGCCGGTGCAGCCGTTTTTGCCAAGTACAGTGGTATGGTGGCGGCCGCGAGTATTGGGGCGACTGGTGACAGCACGCTGGGTGCAAGGGAAAGGGAAGCAGTGGTGACGGCAACTGCAAGCATGCAGGCACTGACGTGACTGGTGCGGCTGGGCATTTGCTGGCCGGGCAGAATTTTGTTGGGTTGTGTGTGTTGGTCGCTGACGGTTATTTCAGAAACTCATCATCTTTTCCATCACCTTTTGTTCACTGGCCAGGCAACTAGCCATGCCGCTATGGCGTTTTGCCCATGGGCTGCCGTTTTGATTGGCCAGGGACCTGGTTAGCTTTGAGCCCGGCTAGCCTGCAGGCACCGTTTGCTACTTTGTTAGTCAGAGGCCTGCATGGGACTGAGACTGTAAAGCATTAGCCCCGAGACGGTAAAAAAAGAGACTCTGGGTGGCACATCTGCACAGCATTTGCAGCAGTGGCTGTGATACGCACACCCAGAAGATGCGGTGGTGTTTGATCTGCAAAAGTACACTCACTGTTCATGCAGACGTCATAGAACACACACATGGCATAAGAAACAAATTGCTTCAAGCAATTGCATCTGCGAGGTCCCCAATTTACTCGGCAGGTTACTGCGCGCAACAGCTCCACTGACGAACCCGTTGTCGCCTGCATGCCTGCAGGTTCACTGCGAGCTCACAGTCTTGTGCTCGCGGCAGAACCCCACGTCAAGTCTGCGCCCTGCCCCGGCCCTTCCACAACCTGCTTGGCGCGAATCAGTCGTGCACAGCGCACCATGTCGATTGTCAAGGACATCACGCCTCAGGAGGCCCACGAGCTGGTGCAGGCCGGCAAGAGATGTGAGCATCCCGCGAGAGCTGCATGTTTGTGCATGTAGCACGAGCACCTCCAGAGAAAGTCATCAGCAATAATGCTGGCGCATGCATGCGCATTGCATCTACAGACCTGGACGTGCGAACTGCTGAGGAGTTCGAGGCAGGCCACGTCCCGGGTGCAATCAACATCCCCGTCATGCTCAAGGGCGATGCAGGTATGCCGTGCCAAGCAGACATAGGACACAGCATGGCAGCCAGCATGTCGTCAGGCTGTGCAGACAGGCGGGGATTCAAGAGATTGTGGCCGATTTTCCAACTTCCAGCGCCATCAGCTGTGGCCAGTCACAGAGGCCTTGGAAGTGCATTCAGTATGAGCACCACCTGTTGCAGGCATGTCACCAAACCCTGACTTCCTGGACAGCGTCAAGGCCGTCTTCCAGGACACTAACGAAACGATTGTTGTGGTGAGCTGGGTGCAAAGGCGTTGAGCGGAGGCCCAGTGATGCCTGTCTGGTGATGGAGCAGCACCTGCTGGCCTTTTGATAAGCATCCTGCATGCCATTTTCCTGCACAACTGTCAAGCATGCAGTGTCGCTTCCTGTTGCGCTGCAGGGATGCCGCTCGGGCGCTCGCTCCACAACGGCGGGCAACATGATGGCGTCGCAGGTGAGATGTGCATCGCCTGGCGATATGGTGTACAACGGAGCAGCAGCGAAGGGACGTGGTTGCTGCACAGAATGCTTAGACGCGTGAACTCGCATGAACACCTGTACTTGGCCTCCCTGTCCTGGCAGGCCGGTTTCAAGGACCTACTGAACGTCCAGGGTGGCTTCGGACTGTGGGCTTCCTCCGGCCTGCCCACCACCAATTAAGGAGATTTTGGCTTGAAACGTTCCTGGCATAGTAACACAACGCCTCAAGCAAATCTTTTGTGAATTGAAAACAGTGAATTGTTTCACATATATGAAGCGAAGCGCAATTTGTAAACCTTTGGCACTAACCTAGCTCAAACCTTCCTTTGAGAGCCGGCAAGTGGCCTGCATTGCCTATGCTAAGTATGCCTTGCACCGGGAGAGCCAGGATACCTGCAACGAGGAACAAGTGGAGAAGGCAGCGACGCAGGTCTCTGAATCGCTCAAACGGTTGTGGGCGATACCATGGGACAACAAGCGCAAGGAGACTCTCTGGCGCCTGATCACCAATGGAATAGCAGGGGGCAGGGTGACATGATATATGCCTGCCAGGTTCATGCCCCTGTGGATACCAGGGGCCAGCGATGACGCTTGAGCACTACTTCTGGGGCTGTGTAGTAGCAAAGAGGGTACTCGAGGAGATAGCAGCATGCCTGCCTGCCACCACACCGGTGACGTGTGCAAGCATTTGGCTCATGGTCGCCCCTCCGTTTGTTCACAAGGAGGTTTGGGAAATAGTCTGCATGGTAGCGGTCGAAGCCATGGCTCTAGGCAGACGCAGGCTGTGGGCAGGGCACCTCGAGGCGGAGGAGGTGGATGCCACACAACCACTCATCACAGATTTTTTCCTGCCACTTGCTCCGGCCACTTTGATGGCTCAGCCCTCACCAGCAGATGAAGCTGGTCGCTTTGCCGTGGTCCACTTCTGGTCTGTGTTGGATGACTTTGTGTCTGTGGTGGATCCTCCACAAAATTGGTCAAGCGTGGGACCTAATCACCCGCTCATGAGCTTCCAATCATCGAATCTAGTTCTGAAGTTGCCCCCACACCGGGCACTGCCCCCACACTTGGACTGATATAGTCAAAGTCGTTGTTTTCTTCATAGGCGAGTTGTCAGGGAGCAGTAGAGACTGCTTTTTTCTGTGCCGCAGGTCAGGTGTGGCGTAGGGGACCGCGCACGCACGCTTTCGTCCCAAGCTAACCTAGGCTTCAGCCGGGGTGCCTGATTTCGCCTGTGGTCATGGAGGCTGTTTTTCTATGCCCAACTTGAACAACTTGAGCCTTTTTGTTGGCCTAACAGTGTAGGGGGTCGTCATACTTGTGTGGCGACCCCCGGCCGCTGACGAGCCTGTAACACCACACACACATTGGCACGGTGGGCGGCCGGTTCACCATGGCAATGCAGAGCGTGACAAGGCGATCGCTGTCCGCGCTGCACAGGTGCGTGCGGGGGGAAATTTCTATCTTGCAGCATCAGGCTGACGGTGTCGCGATGCTCGATGTGCAGATATCGCACTACCCCGCTCTCGCAATCACTTTTCACCAGGAGCGCTGCCAGGTGCGGTCAGCACATTGCATCAAGCATGCAGCCAGGATACCAGCAGCGGCCATGCAGTGACAGGCGATGATCAATGTTATGCAGGTCCCTGTCCACCAGCGCCATCAGGGACATCGGTCCGCAGGAGGTCCTGGAGCTGCAGAAGGGGGGCAAGCGATGTGAGGCAGCAGCAGCAGCTGAAGCGCGTGCCAGCTAGCGCACAGCAGTGCATCAAGACATTGCTGCTGTGGTCGTTGCGCTGTGGGTGGGCCACCGCTGATTGGGCGCTTGTCTTGCTTGCTGTCGCGCGCATGTGGCAGACCTTGATGTGAGGACGGTGGAGGAGTTTGCTGCGGGCCATGCGCCAGGTGCCATTAACATCCCCATCCTCACGGCTGGACCCTTTGGTGAGGGCTGCCACAGTTGCTTCAAGTCTCAGAGGCAAACCACAAAAGCGTCGCTGCACACAAGTGTTCATGGACTATCTTTGGGTTTAATTTCTTTGTGTCGGATGGCTTTGCGACTTTCGTCCACGCATTTCCTCCTCGCATTGCCCAACACGTAATCCGATGCAGGCATGGCACCCAACCCAGAGTTCTTGAACAAGGTGTCTGAGACGTTTAAGGACGTCTCCGAGACCATCGTGGTGGTGAGTCGCTATAAGGTCATGAGCAGGTCCCTGGAAATCCAGCTGGCAGTGCACGCGCTATTTCTGACGCTCATACTGAATGCTGTTCAGCCTACCTTTCGATGATGAGCTTGCTAGCGGACATGTTGCAAGCATGCCGTTCATTCCTACTCTGGCTTGCCTTTCGAGATTGTCGTGCCGCATGGCAAGGTGTTGCAAACGCTTATAGCCGGGCGCTCGAGAGCGCTAGCTGGCTGCAGCTGGTGGGCTGCACTGCACTTCATCAGCATGCAGTCCCGGCCATGACACCAAGTGCCCGGGCATTGCTGCTGACGTGCTGCAGGGTTGCAAGGCGGGCGGGCGGTCCATGAGCGCTGCGCAGGTCATGTCCAGCCAGGTATGTGTGGAAAGGTTGGGAGGTGCACAGCCTTGACTGCGTGCAGCCTGTGGGTGGGCTCAGTGCAGCGCAGTGCACTCGCTCCGGGAGGACTCCTTAGAGAACAGGGACACAAGTTGTGTCACAGCTCATTCCATGCCAGCACTTGACACCAGCCATGCTCGGATTTGACACCACATTTGTTTAGCAACCCAACACCCCGCAGTGCTGCAAAGCTCTATGCACATGATGTGGCAATCAAACACATCCTGTGATTGTTCTTTGCATCCTTAGCTGCGCGCGGGATAATTGACCATTCATTTCCATCCCACGACATTCTCCACAGGCGGGCTTCAAAGACCTGCTCAATGTGCGAGGTGGCTTCGATTCCTGGATGGCGCAAGGCTTGCCCATTGAGAAGTAGCCCTCTGCTGTGAGTTGTGCCCACTGCGAACCAGATCCTACCTAGCTCCTGGTTTAACTTGTTGAGCTGAGCAGCACTGTGCAAGGCCCCTCATTCATAGATGAGCACAGAAATGAAGTGTCTGCCTTTTGGCGTCACTGCTTGATACCTTGGTATGCTTTTACAATTGTTATTGTTGAAAGTGACGCAATCTGTCAGGGTGTAACTGGTAGAGTGGCCCAACGCCGCCATGACCGCTGATCGGGCACAGAGCGGGGCACTCGCTAAGACAAACCCAAGAGACACAGGAGGGACAGAGACCCTTTCTTATTCACACTTTCCCAGGGAGTGACCGAATGTAACTCCTGTGACACCTGTAACCCAGTCTGCACAAGTGTTCCGCGCTGCTCAAGGCAGCCCGGCCCCTGGTTTGCAATTGGATCGAAACAAAGGTGAAGTTGAATAGCCCCCGCATACGCAGACGAGGGCTCAGACCTCAAATACTGCAACTGCAGTAAATCGCACAACCGGCGCTAGCTATCAAAGAGACTCAGCCAACTCCCCAATGGAAGTGTCTGTCCCATGTCGCAAAAGCCAAGGTTGAATGCAAGACGTAATCTGAACATATGAAGAGTTCTAGATGTCCTGTCTGCCAGGCAAGGTTGGGAAACGCCAACCAGGTGCAAACAGCACAGCACGTGTACCATGCAAAGCTGCTTGCCATGTTATGGGCCGGGTCCATGCCTAACACATGAAACAGCAAACATGTGAAGCGAGCACAAGCTCAAACTGTGCATCAGGGCATAAGGCAAGGCACCAGCACACAGTCCGTCAGACGAGATATGGAGCGCTGCAAAGGGTGAAAGGTGATGCTTGATTCCATTTATGCACTTGGTATCCTGAACCTGATTTGTCATATCGTATGCGGTCTCAAGGTGCAACGGAAAGAGGGCATTGCATGCAGGCCCGTTGAGGTGAGGATGAAGGCCCTTTGCACTGAGCAAATAGCAGGCTGTGCCGAGGAAAGCAATAAGTATCACCAACTAATGCCTTTCACCCTGCTTGCTCGCGAAAGAGGACTGCACCCTACGCCAGCAGCAATTGTATAAGTGTTGAAAGGGACCCAGTGCCAACATCCTGCCAGGGTGTGCATGGGTGCATGTTCATCATATTCCACCCACACCTGCCAGCTGAATGATCACACCAACGCCGCTGCTGCTGCAAATGTGAACTTCTTCATGCACCTTGATTGCAAACCAAAGCGCGCATAAGCATGGGCGAGGCATGTCGAGCACGGCTGCTCATCGCCAGATCTAACTACCTAGATGTATGCAAAGTTTGATAGCATGCTGCCTTGAACACCAAATGTAAGGCATCTGCCACCTACCGCAGCCTTGAAATCTGCTCGATGCAGCAGCTACAGGTGGAGCGTTGGGATGCGTGGTGCCAGTGGAGGCTAGCGGTCTTTGACAAAGTGACCAGTCAGGCTCCGGTGGCTAAGGCTGCCAGCCATGGAATCAGGCCAGCCGCCACCCAACAGCATCTGCTGCTGGCACTGAGCAGAAAAGCCTGGGAGGTCGCGCACAGGTGTGTTGTGCAGAGGCGGCGTGTCGAACAAGTGCTGCACAGGGCTGCCTGCGCCAGAGAAGAGAGGGGAGCTCAAGTTGTTCCAGCTGCCCACATCACCCGGCAGCGTCGCACCACGGCGCATGGCGGCATGCTCCGGGACCATGCCCATGAGCGCAGCCGACACCAGTTGGCTCTGCAGCAGGTTGTCCATGGGCAGCACGCCCCCGCGCACATCCCCTGCACCTGCCATCATGCCATGCATGACAGGGCTGACAGCCGGGGACACCTGGCCGCTCGGCCAGGCGGTGTTGCCCAGGCCAGCAATGCCCGAGCTCAGGGGCGTTGGCTCGCTGCCGGCGCTGTGCAGCTGCCAGCTCAGGGAGGCCGCGCCAGCGTTGGCTGGCACAGCGTGTGCGATGCTAAGCATGTCCACCTGCTGCTGCTGACTCTGCAGTTGCAGGCTGTACAGCAGGGGGTTGACAGGCAGCTGCTGTCTCTGCAGCTGCTGCAGGCTCGCCAGCAGCTGCTGCGAGGGCTGCTGCGGCGGCGGCAAGTTCTTGCCCTTGCGGCTGTTGTTCCTGCTAGGCTGCAGGTGCTGCTGGCGATGGGCTTGCAAATGCTGCTCCTGCTTCAGCATCAGCAAGGGATCCATGGACAGCCGGCCGGGGACGGGTTGCGGCTGCATGCCAGCCTGCAGCTGCAGCGGCCTGCCCGCCTTTCCACTGCTGCAGCCCGGCCTGGTACCGGCACCATTACGGCGTGCAGGGGATGTGGAGCGGGATGACAGGCTGGACACAGTGCGGGAGGACAGCGCAGCCCGGGCGATGTCGATTGGCGAGTTCAGGTAAGGGACACTGCTGGCGGGGGAAAGAGCCAGGCCAGCGTTGCTGTCGTGCCCGAAAGGGGAGCTGGCCCCCTGCAGCTTGGCGTTCAAAGACAAGCCCTGCAGCTTGGCGTTCAAAGACAAGCCTTCAAAGCCAGGGAGGTCGCCGCCCAGGGTGGAGGCTGGGTGGTGGCCAGCACACTCACGCTCTGATGCGGTGGGGCTTGCGGCCCCCCTGCGGACTTCGGTAGCTTTGGAGGGAGACATGCTGGCCCAGGTTGGCAGGGCGGTAGCCTCGGGGCTGACGCTCCTGTCGCGCGGCGGCTCCTGCTCGGCGTTAACGTTGGCGCTGGGCTCTTGCTCAGCGCGCAGCTCCTGCAGGGTGTGTGCGAAGAAGCAGACCAGGCGGCTACACGTCGCACCGTCCTTGCACATCTGCGTGCGGTACTTGCCGGGGTGCAGCCAGCCCTCAAACACGCCGTGTGCGTAGGTGCACACATCACCGCGCTTGCACATCCCCTGTTGCATTTCAGGGAATGGCAGGGTAGATGTCAGCCTCGCAAGGCAATTCCAAGGGGTTGCAAACAAGCAGCTGGTATGTGCAGCCCACGGCGATGATTGTTGCTCCCTTCTGGCATAAGTACCTAGCCAGTGCACCCCCCCACCTTGCGGAAGTCAGGGCACGGGGTGCTTGCGTACTGGAACTTGCGCGGGCAGCGCCTCCGGGCCTTCTCGCCAGGATGGGCAAATGGGCACTCGGTCCAGTCGTGGTCCTCCGGGCATTCATGTGGGCAGTCATCAATCTACAATGAGGCAGCCCAAAATATTTTGTTGGATCAGCACAACAAAATTGTCTGCCCTGTGCTGATGCACACTGAACTTCCAACTTCTGTTCCCACCTTAAATTGGAACATACGAAACTCCGCCGTCGTGTGCGGCGTATCTTCCTGGTCGCGATGGCTGGTGCGGAGCGGGGCACACGTCGCCTCAGAGCCGTCGGCAGAAGATTCAGTGCTTCGAGCCTGGGTATGCAACATTCGACGGCAATGTCAGCTGTCATGTCCTACGTCGCTGACTCTCGCGCACAGTCGAACACCGCACCGTGACAGCTTGGGGCCTTGAGAGGGGCGATACTGCGGACCGCATTGGCATGGGGCTGCCGGACTGGGCGAACAACACGTCCAGTGGGCGCCTGCCATGGCAATCCTGCAAATTGCGGTCCGCTCCGCAGTCGAGCAGCAGGCGAATGGCCTCCAGCGTGTTGGCGTTGTGCATGGACAGCGCGGCGATGCCAGCCGCGCAGTGCAGAGCAGTGGAGCCATCATCTGGACTTTGCAGGTTGACGGTGGCGCCTTGGCCCAGCGCTAGGCGCATCATGGCGACCGAGCCATCCTGCGCTGCCAGCATGAGCAGCGTGCGTCGTGGCAGTGGCTTGCCAGTGGAGGGTTCAGAACAGGGCAGCCATGCGTCCAGGTCCATGTGCAGAGGTGTGCCAGCTGCCAGAGGTGGGACGCAGGCAGTGCCCTGCAGCTGCGGCGACATCAAGGCGTCCATGAAGGAACCAGCTGGCACCAGCTTGGGCAGACCGACGCGGGTGACTGCTCTGTGTGGGGACTTACACTTGTAGTCCCATAGTGGAAAGATATCAGGGGGCGACTGACTGCGGTCGAATGGGCAGAAGTTCAGTACATCGCCAAGAACACATGCTGTATAGAAGCTAGGCGCCGGTCCACCAGACTGCAACTGACCCACCCGATTACACCCAGGGGACTGAGGCAGACAAGTCGCTTTGCAGCGCAATGCGCGTTCGCCGATGGCGTGGCAGGAAATGAGCTGTGCAGCCCGGGTACAGCTGCAATAGGTGTTGCTTCCTACTACAAGCAGGTCTGCTGGCAGGTCAGTGCTGACATGTACGCGCATGGGGAATCCATTTTTGTGCCTGCTGGCCTTGCCTTGCAGCCACCCGGCAGTCGTTCAAACAGCATCCATACATGGTGATGGCATGTGGCTCGATGCCCTGCACATGGTGCAAGCAAACCATTCATTTTGGGCGACTGCCAGACTGCAGACGTTGACTGAAGCTGCGGCAGCTGCCCAGCAGGGTGGCCCTCCAGGTGACTTTCCACAGCACCCTGCCTGTCCAAAACTGCCGATTGTTTACTTCAACCATGAGCCTGGCAGTGTTTTTTGGCGGAAATTGTGCGTTTCCTACGGCCTACGCAAAGGCCGATTCCACGTAGTGGATCGAGCTGCGCTGACTTCGGTCAACCAGGGGAACCTTGGTCAAACCCCCCGAATTTCAGCAGAAATCAGCACTGTTGAGGCCCCATGCGTATAAAATCGGGGCCTGCGGCCGGCTGGGAGAGATGGGCGAGTATTGTTTCTGGGGAGTCCCGCGGCGAAAAAAAACGCTGGAGCCTGGTTTTGAAAGGTGCTGATTTCTGTCATTGTGGCATCAGGTGTTGCGCTTGACGCAGCAGGCACTGCATCGGGTGCCTCGGATGAATAGGAGTATGTGTTGACCCAGCTGGGTGCAGGTCCCTGCAGTCCCTGCAGTGCACACCTGTGATTGCCATTCTGGCAAAGCACAAGCAGCAAATGCCAAAAGAAAAAGAATAACGGCACCAAGTTGGTGCCACGAAGGGTGGCTTTGGCAAAACCATGCTGTTCCCCGGAGGGCGTACAACTTATTCATGCAACTTGTCAAGCATACTGCGCAGTATTATTGCGGCCAGCATATGCCAATGCATTGGACAGCGGAGTGATAAGGAAAGGCTCATGTGGGTGTCCCTGTCACATTGTCATGTGCAAGTTGCCGTGCGGTGGTGCGGTGCGCAAGTTGGCATTGCACATTTTGCATTTATGTTGCATGAAGTTTCACTTGAAGTTCAAATAGCTTATTCACAGCATATACAGACATGTGACCAGGCAGGCATGCCTGATCCATTACGAGCTGTTGTACTCATCAGCGACATGCCTTCGCTGAATCTGGTGCTGGCCTAGCTGGACAGAGGCATTGGTCAGTGCATACTCCTTGAGCTCAGTCTCAAACTGAATGCGGTCCTGCTCAGGGTCATACTGCTTGTGCCAGCCCAGCACATAGATCTCCCACAGGGACAGGTGCTTGGGGTTGACTGCCTCGCCGTGGTAGTCGTGGAAGCGACCCTCCAGGATGCAGCGCTGCATGCGATCGTACTCCTCCAGGTCCAGGCCAGTGGTGTCGGGCAGCCAGAACCAGGTGACAATGAGGCCGCCCAGGGCCCAGATTGCA
>JAWZTI010001980.1:0-10316 GCA_039880955.1 Chlamydomonas urium | reverse complement strand
CCCTGTCCAACCGCAAGCTCAGGGCAGCGCCCCCTGCCCCTCGCGACTACGTGAACTGGGTGGAGGCTGGCAAGGTCACCCCTATTCGCACCCAAGGCAGCTGCAGTGAGTGCCCCTCAGCAGCAACTCTCTGCCTCCGCAACCCTGCTTGCGCAACGCCAGATGCTGAATAACACCGCTCCACAGGCCACGGACCTCTCATCACCAGCCCTGCGCCCTGCCGCTGCCTCCCCGCAGACTCTTGCTGGGCTTTTGCAGCTGTGTCCGTGATCGAGTCCATGTACCTGATCAAGTTTGGAGGCAGCGCGACCGACCCCAATGTGTGCCTGAGCGAGCAGCAGCTGGTGTCCTGCGCCAACAGCAAGTACGGCTACATGAGCCGCGGCTGCGACTCCGGGCTGTCAGATGAGGCCATCGACTATGTTTGCAACAACAACCTCACCACCAACCAGCTGTACCCCTACGTCGGCCAGACCGGCACCTGCAACCGTGCCATCCTTAACAGTGCTGCAGTCGGGCAGACTGTGCGCCTGCAAGGCACTTCCCACCAGGTGCCGCGCAACAATGAGGCCGCGCTGATGGCAGCCGTCAACAATCAGCCCACTGTTGTGTATTTCTCTGTCGACAGCAGCTACGTCCTGTACGCTGGTGGCGTCTACACCCCTCTGGCATCCAACACTGGCGCCGTCAACCACGGCATGGTAGCGGTTGGCTACGATGTCACCAACAGCGGCAACCGCTACTGGACCATCCGCAACTCATGGGGCACTGGCTGGGGCGAGGCGGGGTACGCCAAGGTCCGCATGACTGGCAGCGCCAATGGTGGCATGGGCCCGTGCGGCATGTACCAGTTCGCTTATTACCCTCCCTCCACCTTTGCCACCACCCAGCCCCTGGGTCCCCGCGTGTTCAGCCCCTCCCCTATCGCTGCTGTGGCCTCCCCCTCCGCCACGCAGCGCTCACCCAATGCTCCGCCCGCTCCCCGCGCCACGGCTGCCTCGTATGCGCCCCCAACCTACCCCTCTGTGCCCTTGCCTCGTACTAGCACCCCAACCACTGTTGAATAGGAGACCGTCAACAGGCAGGCCAGCCCTTTGCGCACCAGGCTCTAAGTCCGTCACTGAAACGTGACCGAATTGCAGGCTGCCGTTACTAACACAGCGCATGGCACATGCCATATGCGAGCATTTATTCATCGATGCTGTGTGTGAGCAATGACTCATTCGTCCAATAAATTAGCACTGCTGTACCCCTACTAGAGCTCAGCCCTATGCTGGCAATCCTTAGGGAAACCTCAATGTCATCATCCTCCACTGCACGCTCCTGCACACCTTTCGCCCATCACCTCTGAAATACGAGGTCCACTTGATTTTCGAAGATGTACTCATGTCTTCATCCAATCTCACAGCCCTAAACGCCTCAACTCAATCGCTCTTTCAAGAACGATCATCCACTCTCAATTTGCCATTCAAAGACCTGAACTAAATGCAATTCATAAAGTTTCATTTCTGCAAGACAGACAGAGTGCTAGAATCAGCTGAGTGCTATGCTTGCTCTGGTTATGTATTTCCTCTGAACCCTGCGACCTGTTCTTTGAGCAATTTGCAGCTCTCCGCTGCTTAACTGTCCTTGTGCTCGAGCACTGCCTTCAGCTGTGCGAAAATCGCCATGTTATCTTATGGTGGTCACACAGCTGCGTTGGCGTTTGTGCAGGCTTGCCTGGAGCACTGACTTTCAAAGGAAGTTGTTTCCCTGAAAATCAACGCTTGCGTGGCAGATGACAAGTGTAACGCCCTGACTGCTACGAACAGACTGTGTCTGTGAATCATGAGACCACAATGAGTTGGCATGGCAGTTGATGTGGACTGCAGCTTCAGCTGCTTGTGCATTGCCCTGCAATCCGTCCTTGCGGCTGGTACAGCCCTTGGCGCACCTCTTGTGCAGTACCCTCACTCACGCATGCCGTCACTCACACACACACAGACACACATGCGCCCTGCAAATCGAGGCTTATGACGCGACGTTTTTCGCCTGCCCGCTGGCTCTGAAGCACAGCTTGAAAGCTGAAACAGACTGTTGGCAGCCTGAGGACTAATACCTGGACCTGAGCAGGTGAGCCAAGCTTACGAATAATTGATTCATCAGGCGAGGCACTCAGACGTAGCACCATCTGCATGCACGAAGGGCTGTCTATTGGGTGTGGCAGCAGCATCAGCTTCGCGAAGCCGATCGGTGCGCATGCACCTGCTGCCCTGCCCAGCGCCACTAGCACGCCTGTGGCCTAACTGATCTAGACTTGTCCATCCTCAACCCACGCGCCCTCATGCTGACTTCCATGATGCAGCACCTGCAAGCACAACACAGCTGTTTGTGGCAGCAGCATTGGGTGCAGTGCGCTGATGCGCAGCCTGGATGCCTTAGCACGTCTACACGTTAAGCGGGAGGATCCCCAGCCCACATACCTTTCACACCGATGCTGATGCTCAGGCGTAGACCCTGTATGCACAACCCCTGGGGCTGCAGCTGTCAACAGGGTGTGGCAGTGGAAACAGCAGCGTCCGCCCTCAGCGCCCTCAGCGCCCTCAGCGCCGCCAGTGACGTTTTGTTTGACGCTTTATATCAATCTGCATGCAGCGCGCACCTGCACTGCACATGCGCACGCAACAGGTATCCGTTGCCACGCTTTTAAGTTCACACGCTGTATTCTTTGGAAGCACCAGGCTATGGCGCAGGGCTGAGTACGACAAATTAATTGACAGGGCGTGCTGCGCTCAAACCTACTGGCCTCTCTCTGTTGCGTGCTCCAAAATCTACATCGTCGGGGCATGCATGACTGTTATGCATACATGGCGTCAGAACCTGGCCACATGCAACCTCCCTGGACATCGCCCATGATGTGGACGCCTATGGATGGCGCTGGTTTACAAGGCATGCAGGGGCCTCCACAGGAGGTAACACCCGTAGTTCCAGCCAAAAGCTTGAGCTGACTGTCCAGGGCCATTGCCGCGCGTGCCTATGTGATAACTCTGTGTGGGCGCTGGCTGGCAGTGTGCCTGCGGAGGGATCCCCGGTTGATGCAGCTGCGCTGTGGGTGAAAGGGTCACACGACTGTGGTGGTTCATGACCCAAGGGCCTTTTGGGCCTGTCGTCTTCGTCAAACATCCTGCCTGTGCAGGTGAGGGCTGGCTTGCAGCTGCTTCCTTGGCCCAGCTCGGCATCCACACCTCCAACACCCCGAGGGCCCCGTGAGGCTCCGGCATTTGTTGTCTGATCTCAGCTAGTGCAGCCAGTGATCAGTGCATCAGTCAACAACCAGTCCAAACTCAGGGGTAACAGCATAACACCAGCAGCTGCAGTCAATTCTTTTGGCATCAAACAGAGCTTCAGGCCAGACGTGCACGTGAGGTGACTGTGGCTCGCAAAACAACGCGTCATCAACACAAGGCAGACCCCCAAAAATCACCAACTTGCAGTGTTCTGAGCACAAGGCTTATGCAGCAGCAAGCTGCAAAAATTTGAGAAAGCAAGGCAGGGTTTGAATTTGAATTCAGGATGAAACACACAGCAGGGAGTCGGGACATGACATCGTCCAACGCTTGTGATGAAAATGGAAAACAAATTTTCAGGAATTGTGTTCATTCGGTTCACTGGCAATGAATTGTGATGAATGCCAAGCGCCCTCGAGTTTCGGAGGGCACGTGTGTGATCATGAGGCAATGAAGCATCGCAGTGGGTGATAACATGGGGGATGCTACTGCGCCTACTGGTGGAGGCTGTGTCCTGGCAGTGCCGCTGCAGCTTGGTACGTAGTAGTATACTACTGGGATGAATGACTTGGACATGAATGGGGCACTATTGCACATGGCTCTCAAGGATGAATGGTTGCATGCGTCGAACACCAGCTTGGCATTTAAGGCTGGGCGAGCTTCTTGATCAGCTTCATGGCTGAGAGCCTGGAGGTGGCCTAGCCAGCCGTGCGAGGAGATGGGGAGGCAGTGGGGGAGCAGGTCGTGGCTGTTGTGGCAGCAGGGGAGGGGCTGGACACGCGGGGACCCAGTAGACCCAGGGGCTGGGTGGTGGCAAAGGTGGAGGGAGGGCAGTAGGCGAACTGGTACATGCCGCACGGGCCCATGCCGCCATTGGCGCTGCCAGTCATGCGGACCTTGGCGTACCCCGCCTCGCCCCAGCCAGTGCCCCATGAGTTGCGGATGGTCCAGTAGCGGTTGCCGCTGTTGGTGACATCGTAGCCAACCGCTACCATGNGCCAGAGGGGTGTAGACGCCACCAGCGTACAGGACGAAGCTGCTGTCGACAGAGAAATACACAACAGTGGGCTGATTGTTGACGGCTGCCATCAGCGCGGCCTCATTGTTGCGCGGCACCTGGTGGAAAGTGCCTTGCAGGCGCACAGTCTGCCCGACTGCAGCGCTGTTAAGGATGGCACGGTTGCAGGTGCCGGTCTGGCCGACGTAGGGGTACAGCTGGTTGGTGGTGAGGTTGTTGTTGCAAACATAGTTGATGGCCTCATCTGACAGCCCGGAGTCGCAGCCGCTGGGGCTGGGGCTGGCGGTGTTGTTGTTGCTCTGTGTCTGCTTGCCGGGATGCGCTCCCAGAAAGCGGGCGGAGAACTCCTGAAGCGTCAGGTGGGAGTAGGCATTGCCTGAAGCCCTGCATGCGTTGTTGGGACAGAGGGGAAGCGTGGTCATAGGCTTGCTTGCAAGGATGGGCGTTGTGCGCCAAGGCGTCAGGCTGGTGGGATCATGCCAGTGCGTCGATTGCCTGCTTGCGCGCTGCGCTCACCAGAAGCTGATGGAGGGGTCTGCGTTGATGGCCCTGACGCGCTCCATGTTGTCACAGAAGCGCTGCAGCGCCGCGGGTCGCTGGGTGGCGTTGAGGGTGCACCACGTGATGTTGAAGTGCGCAGCCCAGTTGTTGAACATGGCCTCTGTGCGAGCGCTCTGCCCGCTTGTTGTGTTGCGTAGGTGTGTGATGTTCAGGCCACCGGCCTTGCGTGCGGCGGAAGCCCCCTGGGTGCGCACAGCTGCAACGATGGTGCTGAGGGGCACGCCAGTTGCCTTGGCCACTGCCTCCTCCTTGGACTTGACGGCCAGGTAGTTCCAGGTGTCATCTGCGCGCGCTGGCTGTGTTGCAGACAGCGCCAGCACCACCAGGGCGGCGAGCAACAGTGGCCTTGGTGTTGCAAAGTGTAGCATGGTGGACGGCCGACCTCCGACAGGCGCTGGAACGCTGTTGGTGCGGCCTGCAGCAGGCAGTCTTTGGTGCTGGCAACTGCGTTGCTGCTGGGCGGAGTTGACGAAAGGCCAGGAGTTGCTTGGGCACGGTGTGCGGTGTTGCGTTGCAAGTTCTTGTGTTGGAATAGGTGCGAGCTGACTGAGAGCAAGGAAGTGTTGGTCTTCGACTGCACTGCAAGGGGTTGCTTGGGGCACGGTGTGCGTCGCAAGTTCTTTGTGTTGGGATATCCAGATGGCGATCTGGCTGATGAGCAAGGTTATTGGTCGAGGACTGCAGCTGCAATGGTATATGTTGTCCCTGGCCGCCAAGCGGGTCAGACCTGCTGCACTTTTCGCGCATGCAGGACTTCCTGCGCTCTCGCTTTCTGTGCAGCTACCCCCCTGCAGTCGCAAATGCGTTCTGTAGAAGTATGTGCGTCTGCAGCAACAGCTCATGCAACAGCATGCAATGCAGGACGGACTGGTCTATCCTGCCCACTCCCTGTAAAATTCTTGGCATGCGCGTCCTGCAGGCAGGCGGTGCGAAGAACTCTCCTGGCAAAGCTTCAGTTGTGGCCGTTTCTGACGAGCTGATTAGCTGAGGGTCTCCTGTCAGACACATTGCCCGCCTGCTTAAAAAACAAGTCTCTACTTGTAAATATCATCGCAGCAGCACCCATGGCAGCAGCATTGGGTGGCTGTCCCTTGACAGTTAAGAAGGTTGCACATGTAAGAACTCTGCCGCTCCCATGCCGCTTGACTTGAGCAGCAAACAACAGTAAACAGCTCAATGATGTCACACAAGGAGCATAGGAAAGTTGGCAAATTTAACGACGCGTGAGTTTCAGATCAACTGTGAGTGTGGACTGCCATCAACAAACATTGTTGGCTGAAAAGGCAGAGACGTAAATGCACGCGCTATCTTGCGGCGCACCTACGGCCTTCCACCCAAGGCCCCTCACATCAGAAGTATTTCGCAAGGCTCTACATGTTTGACCGATTGCGAACCAAAAAGCGCAATTTGCACTGTTGTGCTCAAGGCACCGAGTGCACATGCCCCTGTTACCCCTGTTGCTGCAGCGCCGGCGGGTCGTGCCTGACTGTCATTTGCCATGTACGCAGGAGGTGCAGGTTATGCACAATGCAGCCCAGGAACATCAAGTGACTGAAGGACAGAAGGTATGCGGCATATACAAGGAACTGGATGCGCACAGATGACCAGAAGAAGCACACCTGGGCGGAAGTGGGCAAGGCAGGGAACCAAGTTTTGCACAGGTGCAATGCGGTGTGGTTGGCTTTGTGCTAGTGCGCCAGGCCAGAGTGAAGCAGAGCGGCATGACCGTGAGCGGTCAACAGCGGCAGAGGCAGCCTTCACCCTCCGTCATGGGCATCACAGCAGTACACTCGTATGCATCACATGCTCCCAGTTGGCTGCAAACACAAGGCCATGTCCACCACCACTGAGCATCGAATCGCATCAACGCCGCCCTCATGACACCAGCTTCAGCTACTTCAGCACCAAGACGTACATGGGCGACCACCCATAGTAACCACGCCAGCATAAATCTGTTCCTTCCCACATCGCGCTCCCGACCTTGCCCACTTTCCCGCGACACAACACTCAGACTTGCGAATTTCATCCAAACAATCAACCACCACCAGCCCCTGGCCGCACCTCTGTTAGCTGGTAGGCGCAGATTGTAGTGTCGGATTTGCCGATCAAAGCAAAATTGATGCACACATTTCTTGCCAGGTTACCCGTGACGTCAAACCTGCAGGTGGTGATGAGCGGCGGGGTTCAGGAAGCCATACCAAGGCGAAGCCTAGCGCGAGCCAGGGCAACTGGCGGACACGCTCAGCTGCGAGCAGGCAGGGTGGGAGCGTGGACCTACAGCTGTCCTGGCCCAGGCAATTGTAAGCCAAACTGCGGCGATGCCTACAGCTCATCCTTTGTCCTTTGAAAGCAGGCATGTTCACCACCGCTTGGGTGTGTGCTGAACGCCTGACTCGGCGTTGGCATCCTGTCCTTCCTGCATCAGCCCACAACACTCATTGTGCCCACCCTCTCTTTTGCCAGCCTTGTTACTTGCCCCCCTGCACAGCCAGCATAGCCTGCCAGCTAGCAAAGCTATGTCACGTGCAGCCTATGCATCGTCCCTGACGCGCCCTGCACTCACAGCGTGGCCAAGGCAGTGCTGCAGCCAGCAGCCAGCAGGAAACGCATGCACCTGTGGGGTCAGCACAGAAGTACAATCAGAGTAACAGCCAGTTTGTGCTCAGGCCCAAGGTGCACATCACAGCACTGTCTGTACCAGTGAGCGACAATAAGGAAAAAGCTTTCGTCCTGCTGTGCTCCAGCCCGCCAATGCAATGCTCACCCGGCGGTCAACCAATGGTGGCCCCCCGACCCACCACAGCGCAAAGCCGAGCGCAAAGTACACAGTGCACACGTTGATCTCTATGACTAGGAAGCCAGCGACGATGGCCTGGGTAATGAAGCCCCAGCTGTCGGCAGTGCTGCAGCGGCAGGGGTTGCGCCAGATGCACGCCTCCAGACACAGCGCGATCTGCGGGAAGGGGTGTGTTGTGGGGGACGGGGGCACCAGGTTCAAGGTCAAGGCAAGCAGAAGAATTCACAACTGAGGCTGGTGATACGAAATGCGAGTATTAAGTGGCTGCACTAGCAGCAGACGCTCTTTTTGGGTCGCCAGCTGTCCTGAAGGCACGCAAAGCAAGCGGGTGCATGCACATCGACTCGCCTTCTCGTGGCTGCGCGTGAATACGACGACTCCCACAGTAATCAGCTCAAAGCCTGCAAAGGTGACCAGGACGGCAACCAGCGCTGCGTGCAAGATTAGGGTACACGATGCAAGTCAATGGCATTCACTGTTTGGAGGCCGTGAAGACTCAACAGGGTGCATGACTTCCAGGTCTTGTGCTTAAGCACACTGGATCAAGCCCCATCCCCACACTTTTCTGCACACCTCTGCCCACACCTCACCTGATTCCAGCTGGGAGTACAGGTGCAGGGGGTACACCTCGTTCAGCGCCCTCACGAGATCTGCCACCCCCAGCACACTGAGCACCATGCCCGCGATGTACATGGCCACTGCAAACGCCAACCAGAACAGGTGCCTGCGGTGGATTGAGTGCAGTGAGTGGGAAAAGGGGGGCGGCAGGTCAGCATCTTGCTGACAGTGTGGGTGTGCGTGGGGTGGCAGCAGGTGCTGGGAAGCAGGCCAACAGATATCGGCTGATATGAGCGTGAGGGCGCATATTGAGCTGATCATCTGTCTTGTCAAAGGCATGAAACGCCATGATAGAATGAGGTCATCATCTGTCTTGTCAAAGGCATGAAACGCCATGATAGAATGAGGTCATCATCTGTCTTGTCAAAGGCATGAAACGCCATGATAGAATGAGGTCCTGCGTGCTGACAAGAGTCTGCAATCAAGCAACTGACGACCCGCATCTAGCACCAACCAAAGGTCAACGGTTGACCCACCGCGACGCATGGTAAGTGCTGGTCAGAGGGTGGGTGACGACGAGCATGGTGCCACGGGGCGTCACCACTGTCGCGGCGCGGCCTTCTACCATGCCGCCCGCGTCAATAAGTGGCACTGCGTCGCCGTTCAAGGCCATGACCAGCTGCATCGAGCCGTTGGGCGTCTGAACCGCTGCGGTTGTTGCTTTGGCTGTTGTAAGCCCTGCTGCGGGTATTGCAGCCTGCTGCTCTGCAACGGCAACAGCTGCCGTGTGCACCGGCTTTGGCAGCAGGGCCACGCACGAGTCCTCACCCTTCTCAGTATCAGGACTGTCTGGCTGCAGCTTCCCCTCAACAACCAACGGTGCCCCTGACCCGTTGTGCCGATGCCGCTGTGCTTCTGGCCGCACAGGCTGCTGCAGGGGATCGGCACCTGCCATCGCTTGCTGCTGCGGAGCAGCTGTGAGGGCGATGTGGGACAAGTCGTGAGCGTCTGCAGTGCTGGACGAGGGGTTGAACATGTTCATGGAAAGGCCCTGGCTTGAGCCCTTGCCTGCCCCTGCTCCTGGCCCCGCCCCTGGCCCTGTGACCTTTGCCCCCGTGCGCTTGGAGGACAGCCTCAGCGCCCTGAGGCCCTTGGCAGACAGCCGCCGCACCTGCGCAGCAGTTGCCACGCGGGAAAGGCAAGGAATGGGACAGCTGGGCACAAACAGTGACGCCTGGCTGAAACGCTGCACTGCCTCAGGCATGAGGGGCTACCCTGGCTTGGCCGCACAACGGTGGGCACTGTGCGTGTCGTCATGTTGCCTGTGACTGCTTGCACCTGACTCAACATGGGCAAGCTGGTGTAGGCGGCGGGCACATGGACCTTCTCGGGTGCAACGCTGGGGAAGAACAGCAGCAGCGTGAAGGCAACTCCCGACGCAACCTGCGCAGAGGCGGCGCCACAACAACAGGTCAGTGACCTGAGGTCACAGCTGCTGACTGCTCTGAGAGTTGACCCCTCACCTGCTGCGCAGCCCAGGAAATCCTTGCACTGCCGAAGCATGCTCAGCAGTGACTTGTTTCTACCTCAGCCCCTGTGCCTGGCTTCCGCTGTGCTGCTGCGCCTACCATGAGCGCGACGATCGACAGTGCGTACGCCAGGAGCGAAGGCGCGCTGCCGATGTCGTAGCCCTGTACAGCGTGCAACCATTGCAATCAAGCAGTGAGCAGGAAGGCATGCAGAAGATACACAAGGCATAGCCAGAGTACACAGGGTGCCTACCGGTAGGCAACGAACGATGACAATAAAGAAGCAATGGCAACCCCACAAAACAGCAAGTGCAAGTGCACCACCGTTTTGAATTGCAGCAGTAACACGATGAAAGAAGCAGGGCGTGCAGGAAATGCACAAGTATGGATGTTGACTGGTCCTGCATCCCACATCCTATGGCATGCCATGTTGTCGGGTGGAAACAGCAACTGCACATGCTTGCCCCACCGTCTCTGCACACTCACCGCCCCTGGTTCAAGGTATGTGCTGCGTTGCTCGCCTCTCATCCCAGACCCTCGTCATCTGTCGCGCCCCTCCTTGTCCGTCATGCTTGCTCCCCCTACCC
>JAWZTI010001978.1:0-10323 GCA_039880955.1 Chlamydomonas urium | reverse complement strand
AAGGCGGGGTGGGGCGTGTGCGTGGGCGGTGTGAGCCAGGGGCAGAGCAGGCGTTGGTTGCGCAGGGGTAAAGAAAAGGCAGCAGTAACTTGCATGGTGCCAGCAGCGTCGGCGCTGATGCGGCACCTAGGTAGGGTGCTCCAGGGAGTGTTGCGTGGATGGGGTGCGGATGGGGTAGCAAGCAGGTGCGAACGGCAGGCTGGCACAGAAGGTGCGCTTGGCGCCTTCCTGTGTGCCGTTTGTACAAGTGTGTGGGGGCGCTTTCGCCCCGCAACGACTGTGAGCTCAGCAGGTGCGCCATGTGCCTCAGCAGGTACCGCTCAGAAAGGAAAGAAGGAAGAAAGAAAGACGGAAAGAAGGATGGATGTGAAAGGTGTACGCCCTACTACGCTCGAGATGAGTGCAAGTTGAGAAACCCTCCCAAGGTCTACCGCCCGCCCACCTTGCGGTTGTACTGCTGGTCCAGGCTGCGGTCGCAGCCCACGGCGGTACGGTAGCTGATGAAGTAGGTGTGGCCGCCTGTTGAGCCTGGCAGCAGACGCAGGAAGGAGGGCGCCTGACCCAGCGACAGGAGGTTGAAGCTGGCCCAGGAGCCTGCGGAAGGAGCAGAGCGGGTGGGGTGGGAGCAGGGTAGGGGCTGACGCCTTGTGTAGGCACTCTGGGAACATGGATTTGCCAATCCTGCCTACTCTTCAGATGGGTGGGGGTCCTTTGTGCCCTTGCGGCGTCCTATGGACTGCAAAATGGCCTACCTATCTGGGGGCAGGGCAGGTGAGCCGGAGGCATCCCCCACGCATCCCCCACCCATCTCCTGACACCTACCTATCAGCAGCGAGTCCATCGGCACGTCCTGCATCTGGAACGTCCAACCCAGCTGGTACAGGGACCCACCAGTCAGCCGTCACACGTCACACGCACAGCCCCACCCATCCCCCGACGTCTACCTATCTGCAGTGTGTCCAGCGTCACATCCTGCATCTGGAACGTCCAACCCAGCTGGTAAAGGCTGGGCGCAGCAAAGCAGCGCATCGGCGCGAACGCTCCCATCAGCGAGGACGTGTCGCCTTGCTCCCACGCCACGCCGTACACCGCTGAGTGTGAAAGCGCAAAAGTGTGGCCAATCTCGTGCAGGATGTTGGACAGCGGCGGGCTCCCCGTGTCCGACAGAAGCAGCCAGGAGGAGCAGCGGCCAGTGGTGGTGGTGCAGGCTTGCATGCTGAGGCCGACGGCAGCGCAGGGGTTGCCCGAGGGCAGCAGCAGGATGCGGTGGAAGTGGTGCGACAGCTGGTAGCCTTGCTGCACGGGGGGTAGGGACGTAGGGTGCAGCGGTGCCAGGGGCAGCAGGGCGTGAGTGTGTGCAATTCATTGTCCCGCCAGCTGGCTCTCATATGCTTTCTTGCCTCATCTGTCGCTGTCCCTGCCTCTATCCTGCCCCATAGCGCTTTCCCTTCTCTCATACCGCACCGCCTGCCTTCACTGTTCACTGCCTTCATTCATTCTCAATATGAATATTCTCCCTTCCGCCTGCCTTCACTGTTCACTGCCTTCATTCATTCTCAATATGAATATTCTCCCTTCCGCCTGCCTTCACTGTTCACTGCCTTCATTCATTCTCAATATGAATACTCTCCCTTCCCCCCCCTCACCCCGATCGGTCTCCTTCCTTTCCTCCCTCAAATCACAGCATCTCTCCTTCCTCCCCTTCCTCCCCGCTGCACACCATTTTCCCCTTCCTCCCCTTGACTCCTCTGCACACACCCTTCCCCTTCATCCCCTGCACGCTACCCTGCAAAGAAAGCTGCGCACCTGCACCGCCACGCTCTCCGCATACGTCGACCAGCCCTGCAGGTCACCCAGTGTGCAGCTGGAGGTGCTGAAGGAATTGCCGGCCGGGCCGTTGCATGGTATGCTGACAGACAGGATCGATTTCATGCTGCGAGCAGCGGTGTGGGTTGGGCAGAAGGACAGGTGTGGGAAGATGCTCCTGTCAGACCTCTAGGGTGTAAGCAGCAGCTCTGATCAAGCCTGAAGGAGTGCAGACGCGGTGCATGTGTCACGGTGCAGGTCACAGGTTCAACAGCAAAGAAAGGAACTCTTGCACGCCGCCTGCTTGGCAGGGACGGAGATCTGGCCGTAGGTGACATCATACATGTACGTCTGCAGGCTGTCATCAGAGCCGCCAGTCCAGCTGGGCTGCAGCGCCTGTTGGCAGGGCAGAAGTGGAGAGCTCTTTCGAGACAGGCAGTACTGGCACTTTCTCAGAGGAGCCAAGGTGCCGATGACATGCAAGTGGAGCAGGTGGTGGCTGCAGCAAAGTGGGAAGCGTGGCTGTGCGGGAGGGAGGGTTGCAGCAGTCTGCCCTAGGGGTATTGAAGTCGTACCCGGGGGGTCATGATGGCGTTGTTGTTGCACATGGACACCACAAACGCGCAATGAGCGCCGCAAACTCGTACTTTGCTGCCGACATGCCAAGCAGCTGCTGCAGCATCTGTCTTGACACAAACCACCTGCATTTGCAGCGCAGTCAAATAAATGATCGTGAGAGATCATGCACGATCATGTATGAGGAGCTGTCCTGTTGCACAATGCAACAGCTGCAGCATCCACGAGATGTACTCACCCGGCGCGAGGATGGCCGTGAGCATCTGAGCTGCCTGCCTCTGCGAACATCAGGGTGTGGCGTGCGGCAAGCGAGCAGGGAGATTGAGCTGCACAGCGATGCTCTGAAGGGACCTGGGTACCAGATGGCGACGGCGCACCTTTTTCGAAGACAGCCCCGCGAAGTGGAGCCGCACTGGCGCAAACAAAGGCCAGAAGCAGCAGCAGGATCGCAGTGCTGCGAGCGACCATCCTGCTGCCCTTGAACGGTCAGCTCAACAATTTCTGTGAGCGATCGCTGCTGTCTTGTAGCGCCAGCACTCCGGACTGAAGTGGGCTGCTCCGCAAAGTGCAAGACCTGGTGCTGTGTTGTTGTTGTGGGTACTGCACTGTTGTGCAAGGGCCCACGAAGCTAGAGGGCCATCTAGCGCGCGATCGGCGCGTACAAAATAGTCATCAGCCGTACCCTGCAGTATCCCAGGCGCTAGCACTGCCCGCTCGCTGAGGGGTCCCTGAAGGGGCGGCGACGTGCGTTGGGTTCACACCCTTTCCCTCTTGGGGCACAATATGGAGGTGAATCAAGAGCAGCACTCATGTTGCATATGCCAGGCCTCATGCACTTCGTCCATAGCAGGAAAAGTTGTGCCCTTGCAGCAGGCGCTGTCTGCAAAACAGGAAGAGGCAAGCTCACTAATCAATCAATCAATGGAATGTGCTTACGCTCTGGCGCACGCTGCATCAAACCACCGCCCCTTGGATCTGAAAATGAAAGCGAGACAGCTGTGTGGCGTGAGCTGAGCAACCGTGATGCAACCTGCGCAGCTCACCCCAAACTCGACATCCACTCTTGCCCTCGCACACAAGCGCGCAGTCCTCAGACCACGCAGTCACCCTTGCGCAGGGGGTGGCACAAGCACTGCTGCTGCGACATCCTGCGCATCTTCGTCATCCCAAGTTGGGATGCGGTGTAGCTATGTTCTGACTGTGCCCTTTGCCGGCCCCGTACTCGGCGGTGCGCCTTCGCCAGCAGCGTCGCCCTTGGCGGGGCTCCAGGCCAGAATCTGGCCATCATCGCCCCCGGTGAACAGCTCCTGATCAAGGCCACTGTATTCGCAGCAGTTGACGGCGCCGTAGTGCCCCTGGCGCAACAGCTGCAGCAGCTGCCCGCCCCGCAGGTCAAACACCTGGGTATGGCATACAGATGGGCGCGGAGGAGGGGGGGGCGCAATGCATGGGGCAACGCGAGTCCCGACTACTCGCAACTGCCCTCCACGGCTTTCGCCTCTTCTGCTCGGCAGCACACTCCTATCCAGGCCCATGGGCCAGCGCACCTGCACGCCATACTCACTCATGGCTACCCGCTGCTGCCCTGAAGCGCTCTCCCTTATCCTCCTCGGCAAACTACCGATTCATAATTTCCTCGCCCATGCCTTGTGGACCAGCTCACCTGCACATCGTGCTCACTCATGGCTACCCCCTGCCGCCCTCAATCGACCCCCCTCTGCTCTTCAAAAAGGCAAACTCCTTATTTCAGCCACCCAGCCCTGTGCGCCATGGGCCAGCGCACCTGCACGTCATGCTCGCATGGGTTGAACAGCACCCGGCCGTCGTCCGAAACCGCCAGCCTCTTGGCACGCGTGCCCCGGTTCCTTGTTTCAGGGTACGAGACCAGCGTGTTGTGCCAGGTGCACGCGTCCCACAGCCGTACGCGCGAGTCCGTACCAGACGTGGCCCAGTACAGGCCCCCTGGTACGGGCAGTACCGCAGTAACCAGGCCCTGGTGGGCATGCTTCTGTGCCTCGGCGCTGCCCCATGGGACAGGGACGGCGGGAGCGGGGGCGGCGACGCTGCTGCCTGTCCGCCGCCGCTTGATGGCCTGGCCTGCATTGATTGCATTTGCATTTGCGTTTGTGTTTGTGTTTGTGCGGAGTATCCACCGAACAAAACAGGGGTGTGTATGATAGAGTGCGCATGTGTGTATGATAGAGTGCGCATGTGTGTATGATAAAATGCGCATGTGTGTATGTTAAGAGTGCGCAGAGTACATGTTCTCAAGTACGAATAGCAGTGCACCCGCAACCAGCCGACCCACCAGCCATACTGTACGAGCAAATGGGCAGGGACTGGTGGCCCCAACGCCAGTTGCATTCATGCTAACCTGGACTTGGTTGGATGTGGTCGTGATGGCCGTTGGAGGCCGCTGCCGCTGCGCGCGTTGTGCAATACTGGTCCAGCTGCAGCAGGCAGCCGGAGCGCCGGATGTCCCACACCCGCACCTGCCAGGGGGCACAGGGGGCGTGCAGGGGCATATAAAGACCTGAGCAAGGCTTTAGGGCATGACGAACGAAACAAGACAGGAGGCAACATTGAAAGCAACGTTGCTCCAAGTCTGTAAAGCCTCGGGCTTGAGTAGGCAGGCCATGCAACAGTCCACTAGGTGCCACAAGCGCACAAAGGACCATGAGGGGTTGCAGCGGCCCAGGAGAAAGAAAGAAAGAGACACGCCCTGAGGCGAGGAGCAGCCCAGGAAGCAAGCAGTGTTGACGCTGTTTCCTATGCCGAAGCAGCAGTCGGCATTAATGCAGCGTGCTCCAAGGCGCTGCTCCACCTTTGAGCAGCTATTGCATGTCCCAAGCATCCTCCTGCCCGACCAGCCCCCTGCCGCCGCCGCTGCCCTCACCTGCCCTGCAGCGTCCCCAGTGGCCAGCTCAAACTCGCTGCGCAGCGACCACGCCACCGCCGACACGCCCTCCCTGCACGGCGCGGCAGCCATCCACCATCAGGCTGTGATATGAAGCACCGCACCATCCCCACATGTACCCACTCGGCCTGCAGGGGGTATGTGATGTGCCTGCGCCACCCGTCCCTCAGTGCCCTCCGCATGACAGTTCAACATCAGGTGCCTGTGCAGCATCAACGTTTGAAGCGCTTTGCAACACCCCACACTCCCCCACCTGTGCCCCGTGAGCCTGTGTGTGAAGGCTCCGCTGCTGGGGTCACACGCCGCACTTGCTGCTGCTGTTGCTACAAGCAGTTCGCCCTTTGCCCCCCCGCCCCCCCCCTCTCCCACCTGTGCCCCGTGAGCGTGTGAGTGAATGCTGGGGTCACACAGCCTCACGTGCTGCTGCTGTTGCTTCAAGCGTCTTGCCCTTGCACCCTCCTTCAACCCAGCCCCACCTACCTGTGCCCCGTGAGCGTGTGTGTGAAGGCTCCGCTGCTCGGGTCACACAGCCTCACGTGCTGCTGCTGGCAGGCGCCTGCGACGAGGCAGTGGCACGTGGCGACGCGCGACATCGCCACTGCTGTCACGCGGGCCGGCAGCGAGAAAGAGCTCACCAGGTCACCACTGGAGGGGGCAGCGTTTGGGGAGAGGGAGGAGGGGAGAGCGAGAGAAAACAACAAAGCTGAACAACAGGAAGGTTATGGAGGTTTGTATGCAGAGAGATGTGGCAATAGCAGTCTTGCAAGGTGCTGCAATGACGCTTGCAGCAAATTAGACTGTTCCTGCCCCTAATGCCTGTGTGTAAGTCAAGGCAACAGCGCATCTAGCAGCAAGAAATGAATCGTTGCAGCTGCGCCTGCCTCTGCACTGGGTGCCACGTCAGGTGATCACTGCCCTTGGCCTCCTTCCCCCCTGTGAGAAGCACCCGAAAATTACAAATAGGGTTGGAAGACTGGATACGCAGCAGCAAGGTTGATCTGCGGTGTGACCTCACCTGTTGGTGTCCCAGACGCGGATGCTCTGGTCATACGAGCCTGCGCAAACACGCAGTGAAACACACACACACAACGAATTGCACGAGTACTGGTACCTGTCGGACATTGCGGCATCCTATTCCCTGAATCACACACCTGAGGTGTGATGCGCAGCGTTGAATGCCCTCACCCACCCCCCTGAAAATCTCATTCTGAATGAGTCACCCACCCGTGACGAAGAGCCCTGTGTCCACCGGGTACCAGCATACGCAGGACACCAGGAAACGGTGGCCACTGGGGTGGGTGCGCTCCAGCAGCAGCAGTGGCCGCAGCTCGGGCTCGGATGCAGCCGCTGCTGTCGCAGCCTAAGGCATGCAAGGAGAAGCATGAACGGACGTTTGGGTGGGGGCAAGACGGGGCATAGCATTTCTTCATTTCCTGTCCGTCTTGCCTTTGTTCGCCTTGCCTTGCGCCCAGTCTAGCACCTTCATTCCCTGCAGCTCGTTGCATGTGGCCCGCTGACCAGCCCCACCTCACCCTCTGCTGTACGCCTTCATCCTCCTGCAGGGCATTCCAAGGGTCTTGCTGGGTGTCGAAGATGGCTACGCTGGCGTCTGCTGCCCCTGATAGCAGGTACCTGGCAACAGACGCAGAGTAGGCGAAGCAGAGTGAGGGGAAGTTGCAACATTGGGTTGGGCAACGCTCACTTGGAAGTGCAGAGTGGCAAAGGCTGACCAGCCAAAAGCCACTGCCCTGGATCTGCAGTAGCACGCGCACATGCAGTCTTCCACTTCTCTCTGTCCCATGCACTACAGCAACCTTAGAGCCCAACATAACCCAAGCACCTGTTCTCCACACGGTCCAAGTCAATCCAGGTCACGCCCTGCTTGTGAACGTGGCGGAACAGCTTACCGCTGTCCAGCGCCAAGCTGGCATGCCTGCACCGCGTGAGTTGTGTGGTTTGCAGGCCAATCGGTGAGCAGAAGGGGGTGGAGCCTCGCAGCAGCCCGCTATTGAGCAGGACGCACGCTCCAGGCGGAGAGATACCATGGTGCAGCTCAAGGCAGTGAAGTGAGCTACTGCTGAGTGTGCACGCATGGCCTGCTGAGCTGATGAGATGCTTGCATGCTGGTGCTTTGCGGGCGGACCTGCGGCTGCTGACTTCATGCTGCCAGGCGCGCCTGCCAGGCCCCCGGCTTTCGCGTTGAAGGAGGGCTAGCACCGGCGCATGGCTCTCTTGGCTCATGCACCGGCGGAGACGAAAACTGGCTCATCACGGTCGGTCCACCGACCCAGTCGACGTGGAGAAACCATGAGTGTGAACGACGCAAAAAGCTGCGCACTGCGCACGCAACAATGCAGACTGCCAATTAACCATGTCCACCACGTCTGCAGCAGCTGAGCCTCAAGGGCAACCTGACACACAGCATTCCGCGTCCCAGCAACAGCAGCAACATGAAGGCTCAAGCTCTCAAAACTGGCTTACGGCAACATCGCAACGCGTTATACAGGCGCTGTGGCGGGGTAAGACTGCTTTTCTACGTGCACACAACAAGGGCGGTTGACTTGGCCACAAGGCACACAGCAGCACCTCATGCTATCGGGACCTTATATTGCGCACACCATGCCATGCATGATGCTCACTGCCACCATGGCACACCGGCAGCATGGAAGTGGTTTGACGTCAATGTGGGCTGGTTTGTCGGCCTGGACGAACCCAAGTACAAGTGGGCCATCCTGGAGCTGGAGCGACGCAAGCGTGAGGTGAGCCCATGAACACATGTGTGTGTGTGTGTGTGACCCCCAACCCCTGCAAGCCGCGTGGCACAGCAAGCGCAGCCTGTCCAGGCTTAGCAGCAGGGACTTAGAGTTGGCGCAGTCGTGGCGTAGCGATGTCGCCAGCAAGCTTTTACGCCATGCCTCCGAGCATCGGGCGAGCCTGCTTGTTGACCTTAGGCGTGCCTGTCGGCCCTGCGCTCCCTTTGGCAGCGCAACCGACAGGGGTGCTGCTTGCAAGGGTCTTGCTGCCGCTTTGCCTTCCAGCCTCAATCGTGCTCTGCTGACTTGCCTCGCTGGTGTGACGCCACCCGTGAGCAGGAGGAGGAGGCCATCATGAACGGCTCTGGCGTGCGTACCAAGGCAGCACAGGTGAGCACTTGGTCACGGCAGGATGTATTCAACCCGCACTTCGACATGTGCATGCATCAGCCGTGTCATGCTTGCACGCCATGCCTGCACACACACACGCTTTTTTGTACAGACCAACTGCATTTGCATGCTGTTTTTGCTGCCTCTCCAAGGTTGTGTGAATTCACCGAGGTATGCTGCCTTGGGTTGCCTGATTGGATGCTTCTGGTGATGGTGCGCAGGACGATGAGATGGAGGGGAGGGCCGGGCTGGAGGCACCAGGGGGCACGCGCCCCCCCCCCCTGCAGGAGATCATGCTGGCGGACCGCCCTGCCGTCAGCACATTGGAAATCGAGGTTGCTGTTCCGGAAAGCGGGACACGCTGACGGTGTTTGACTCTCCAGCTGGTCCTGAACAATGGCTGACCTGCATCATGCAATTCATTCAAATGCTTTTTCCTTGACATGCACTGCTGATTCATGCCCTTTGGGTTGCTTGCTTCCATTCCTTGAAAAGCTGTACTTATATTCATTCATTGAAATTCTACTGTGGGTCCGCACTTCCTAGGCCCGAGCGGCGATCTGCGTTGGGACGCGAATCCAGACCAAGCACAGATTTTCCCCCCTACACAAGACACAAGAACAACGCACACAGCAGCGCATCGCACCGCACAACCATGAGGTCCTGCATCGCACCCAAGGCCCTGAGCGGCAGGAGGCCCGCGGCGGCACCTGCGCCTGCGGTCAGGCCCGGCGTCTCACGCAGACCCGTGGTGGCCCCTCGCGCCCAGCAGCAGAGGTGAGGCGATGCGGTTCCGGAACGCGAAGGGCGGCAACGACAGGTGTGTGAGGTTGCGACTAGGGTGCTGGGGCTGCTGCAGCAGCAGTCAAGGCGAGTTGCGGCATCTCAGGTGCAGCAGCAGGCAGTGACACAGCGCTCTCGCCTTGCTGCCGCCCATTCCCAGCACTCAGCCCCTTCCCTTTCCATCCCATCGCCCTCACCTCTGCCCTCGTCAGCAAGCACGCCACCACCCCGTCTGACATTGCTCTTCCTTACCACTGCCCTTGCCCCTGCTTCTGCCCCTGCTGTGCCCACCTGCGTGCCCACCTTTTCGCCCACCTGCACACCCAACCCTGCAGGCACGTCACCATCACTGAGGCTCAGCACCGTCGACCGCCTACTGGGCCTGGTGGAGTGATACGTGCACCACTGTATATGTGGCCCTTGCCCCTGCCCCTTTCCTCTTGCTTTTGCCCCTGCTCCTGCTCCTGCCCCCTTCCAAACCTCTGCTCCTGCCCCTGTGCACACCTGCATCCCCACCCCTGCAGGCAGGTAACCACCACTGACGTGCAGCACCGCGTTGACCGCCTGCTGGGCCTTGTGGAGTACATGCACCTCTGGGTGTGCTCGTAACCCCCCCCTGCCNGCCCCGGCCCTTGCTCCCTGCTCTTGCCCCTGCCACTGCCCCTTGCTCTTGGGCCCCCTGTGCCCACCTGCCTGTCCACCTCTGCAGGCAGGCGACCACCATTGAGGTTCAGCACCGCGTCAGCCGCCTGCTGGGCCTGGTGGAGGACTACGCGCACCACTCTGTATGTGGCCCTCGCCTCTGCCTTTTCCCTTGCTGTTGCCCCTGTTCCTGATCCTGCCCCTCCCTCGGCTTCTGCCCTTGCACCCACCTTTGTGCCGACTAGCATACTCACCCTCCTGCCCACCTGCATCCCCACCTCTGCAGGCAGGTGACCACCACCGAGGTGCAGCACCGCGTTGACCGCCTGCTGGGCCTGGTGGACGAGTACGTGCACCACTGGGTGTGCGGCCTCAAGGAGGGACCCACCGACCAGGCAAGTCGAACACCGGGGGGGTGGGGACAGCCTGATAGGCACAGGCGTAGTGACAGCTTGG
>JAWZTI010001977.1:0-10327 GCA_039880955.1 Chlamydomonas urium | reverse complement strand
CCCCTGTGCCCTGCCGTTGCACCTCACCCCTGTGCCCTGCCCTTGCACCTCACCCCTGCAAACAGGCGCGCGCTCGAAGCCAAGGAGCGTGTGTTTGGTCCTGACCACTCCAGCACGCTCCAAGCGGTGGCCAGCCTCGCCAGCCTACTCCGCGCGCAAGGCAAGACGATGGAGGCTGAGCGCCTTTACAGGAGGGACCTGTCGGGGAGTGAGAAGATGCTTGGACCGGATCATCCAGAGACGATCCACGCGATGACCAACCTGGCGCTGCTGCTCAAGAGCATGGGCCAGCTGGAGGAGGCGGAGGCGCTGTACAGGTGTGGTAAAAGTGTGGGGAAAGCGTGGGTATCAGGGCATTGAGCAGTTACGAACGCACACTAGGCATGACTGCCAAGGCGATCCCAGTCCTTCCCACCACCATTTCCTTCATCCCTGGCCCCTTGACCACTGAGTCCCCCTCATCACTTTGCGCACAGGCGGGCGTTGATCGCTCACGAACGAACGCTGGGCGTCATTGCCAAGGCAACGCTTGTCAGCGTTGGCAACCTGGCATCAGCGCTCAAGGCGCAGGGCAAGCTGGAGGAGGCGGAGCCGCTCAGCAGGTGGGCGTTGCAGTGTGGAGGTGTGGAGGTGTGGGAGGGGTTGTTTGGACATCACCACCCAGGGACGGTCTTTGCCTGCCCTGTCTATTTCTGCTGAACAAAGTAACAGTAACTCACGCAAATCCTGATGACCTGCACATGTGCCTGCTGTACCCAGGCGTGCGCTGGAGGGCAAAGAGCAGGTGTTTGGACCCGACCATCCAGAGACGCTCATCAGCGTCAACAACCTGGCGTCGCTCCTTCAAGCGCAGGGCAGGCTGCAAGAGGCGGAGCCGCTGTACAGGTGTGAAGGGTGTGGGAGATGTTGGTTGGAGTTTAACATTCTGTGTAGCGAGGGAGCGGGCGCGGCAGCACTTGCAACTTATTTTCGCCCTCCCCTTCCTCGCCACATTGTAAACCTCTCGTCCCTTGCCCCACAGGCGTGACCTGGAAGCCAGCGAGAGAGTGCTGGGGCCGAACCATCCCGACACGTTGACAGGTGGGGAGGAATGTGGCAGGGCAGGTGTTGCTGTAGGTGGCAGTCTGAAGGGTGCTGCCTGAAGGGATGAAGGAGCCCTACTTTTCAACAAGGCAACAGAAAGGCTTGAACAGGAGCAAGGTGACAGGTGTGAAGTGACAGGTTGGAGGTGTGAAGTGGAAGGACTCAGGTGACAGGTGTGAGGTGACAGGTGTGAGGTGACAGGTGTGAGGTGACAGGTGTGAGGTGACAGGTGTGAGGTGACAGGTGTGAGGTGACAAAAGTGGATCGCACTTGCTCTGCTCTGCCAGAAAGGAAGCCACAAAGACAGTGGGTGCAAGGTGCAAGCACTGCTCCCCCTCCATGCTGCTTTCCCTCGCACATTTCCCTCCATCTCCTGCCATCCCCGCCCAGTGGCTCGACTTCCCATCGGTCATCTCCACTTTTCGTCCCGCTCCTCTCATGCATCCCGCTCTCCCCTGCATCCCGCTCCCCATTTCGTCCCGCTCCCCCCTAACATCCCACTCCGCTTATTGTCCCGCTCCCACTCCCCCAGCCGTCAACAACATGGCGGCGCTGCTGTACAAGCAGGGGAAGCTGCAGGAAGCTGAGCCGCTGTACCGCAGGGCACTGGAGATCAACGAGGTCATCTACGGCGCAGACGCCAGGGCCACACTGGTGAGCTGCACAGTGTGGGGGCATGCACGCGCCACACCTGGCTGAAAATGAGAGGTGTGGACCACATGTTGTGCCGCACTCCAAGACCTTCAGTGGCATCTGTCGATCAAGATGCTGGCTGGCTTCCTGGTTGTTACCTGGCTTTCAACAATGCGCCTGACTTGTTGCCTGTGTGGCAGAAGAGGCCTGGTCAAGGGTCAATGACAGCCTGTGCACTACTTTCCCTTTGTCCACACTCCACATGTGCCACACTACTTCCCACAATTCCCGGTGCAGGTACCGCTGCAGAACCTGTCTGGCCTGCTGCGTGCACTGGGAAAGCTGCAAGAGGCCGAACCACTGCACTGGCGCGCCCTGGAGTTGACAGAGGCCATCTTAGGCCTGGAGCACCCCGACACACTTGCAGGTGAGGGCAGGGCAGCGTCAGACATCTTTTGAGTGACACTGAAAGAAAACGGTATTCTTAGGCCCTCCAGCTCCATGAGTGAGGGAGAGAGGGCTCCCAGAGGCCATCCTGGGCCTGGAGCACCCCGACGCACTCGCAGGTCAGGGAGGGGCAGGGCAGGGCTGATGCAGTGGGCTGCTAGTAGGCCGCTACGTTGGACTGCTCTTCGTGGTGCCAAGTCTGCTGCGCTGTGGTGCACTGGCGCGCCCTATAATCGACGGAGGCCATCCTAGGTGTGGAGCACTCCAACCCACTTGCGGGGGGGGCTCCACACCTCGTTGAACCTGAGCCACACCCTGCTGATCAACGCGCACCCATGCTAACCATATCTTCATCTCCCAAATTCCTGCCGCATTTCAGCCATGAGCAACGCTGGGAAGCTCATGTACAAGCAAGCCAAGTTCGCACAAGCTGAGGCCCTGTTCTTGAGAGCAATGGAGGGCAGAGTGAAGGTGCTGGGGGCTGAGCACGCCCAGACAAAAGACACCGAGGTGCGTGTGCAGAAAACAGGACAGGGAAGGACAAGTCGGGACGGGACAGGGCAGTACAGGGGTGAGGGTGAAGGTGCTGAGCGCTGAGCATGCCTATATTAAAGACGCAGAGGTGTGCATGCAGAGGGCATGGAGGTGGGAGGCACTGGGCGGGACAGGACAGGGCAGTACTGGGAGACAAAGTACAGGCTGAGCACAATCATACAAAACACGCAGAGATATTCCTACAGTACTTTGCACCAGTTGCCTTGCAGCATGTGCCTGTTCATATCCTCTCACCCGCCCACATCTGCCATGCCCTTCCGCACTGCCTTCTTCCACCTCCCGCAGGAGTGGCTGGTAGCATGTTTCCTGTTTGCGTCCCCTCACCTCCTCTCACTTGCCCTTGCCCAACCGCCTTCTTCCACCTTCCACAGGAGTGGCTGGTAGTTGCAAGGCAGGCACTGGCACAGCCAGGCTGGCAGCGGCAGTAGCCGCCCACCTTAGCGTTGAGCGTTGAACACCTGCACTGAGGGTGATTTGTGCTGTTTCTCAGCAGTCACCAGGGGTGTGGGGCACGGGCCGTATGTATGTATGGCAGCGGCAGTAGCCGCCCACCGCAGCGTCAAACCACGAGGGCGACTTGCACCCAGTGTCAGCAGCCTCCAGGAATCTGAAGCATCTGCTGCATTTTCTGCGGCAGCGGCAGTAGCCGCCCGCCTGCTCCTGGCGTTGGACGACGAGGGCGACTTGCACCAAGGATGGGGAGCGCCTTGCGGCGGCCCTGTGGCAGCGGCAGTAGCCGCCCACATTAGTGTTGAACGACGTGGGTGAGGGTGATGTACGCTGTCTGCCAGCAATCCCCAGCGATACACAGCATATGCTGTGTCTGACGTGGCACACATGCTGTTCAGGACAAAGCAGTTGCTCTCTGGGGCAGCGGCGGCATCAGCCCGCCCATGTTTGCATTGGACGGCGAGGGTAGCTTGCATCCATGGCCAGCAGTCGCCCAGACCCTAAAACCACGGAGTTGGCGCCTAACAGTGACAGCAGCCCTGCTGCCCCTTGCACTGGGCGGCTTCTCACTTGCTGCGCCCGCCAGCAATGGCCAGAAATTCGGCGGTTGCTGGCAGCGGCGATGGTGGTCAAGGCCGGGCGCACCGCTGCCCCACACGCACGAGCTGGAGTGTGAGGCAGCCTGGCCTCCAGAGGGTGTGCGGCCTTCACATATCCCGTCAACGTCCTGATTTGTCGCTAGCCCGCCCCTCAAATGCACATTCCCCGTCTCCACTACGATACCACTTAAATATTCCATTATAGAATGATGATGATGACCATAGCCTTCAACTAACCTGACAACACTGTCGTGTTTATGCGGCCACTGGGGTTTAGCGATGGCTTAGTGCGGGCATGCAGGCCACTCCCACCGATCGCCAGGGAACACATTGGCAACGCCAACCTGGCATACTCAACCCCATCGCTTAGCCACACCCTCTACCTTCAAAACGGGCCTCTTTATGAGGTATGCATATGGCGCATGGGTGGGTGGGTTGCATGGGGGTTGCATGGGGTTGCTCCCACATTTGGCCCACGTCCCTTCAAGCCAGCATTTCATGGCTATGCACAGCTTTGCACGGCAGCCTCCCAATGCACTGCAGCTGCTCTGCTTTGGCGCCTGCATGCGGTGCCTGCATGCTTGAACACAACACACAGCTCCTCGATTGTTGGTCCACTCCCCACTGGTGCCCGGCAGTGCTGAAGCATATCAATCCATGCCAGGCCTTCTCCTGCCTAGCTCGGCATCCATGCGCGTGCGAACCTGGGGTGTGGAAGTGTGGGCAGGAAGTGCGGAATGGGAGTGGGGGCGCAGCCTATGCTGGGCCCGGCGGTGGCGGTGCCTGCAGATGTAACTGCCAGGCATGTCCCTCCCCCGCTCCCAAACACTGCTCTCCCCCCATAGTGCTCTGCACAGCCGCCGCCTCTTGATATCACGAGGTGATCAATAGCCTCGTGGTCGCACGGGATGAGTGACAAACCGATGTTGACTGGCTGGATGCAGTCTGTTTATCGACCCCCCTGCTAAACTAATTTCATGATGAGTGTTGGCTCAGCTCACCAACTGCCCCAGCTATGGGGAAGACAGGGCAGGCAATTTGCTTCCTCCTCCACGCTTCCTACACCTCCCACTCCGCAACAGATGGGAAGCTGCGGTATGGTTCAGGGTTGGGAGGACCTACTTTAGTGCATAGATGATATGCGCTGGTAAACTTATATGGTTACTTACTACCCACAAGTATCAAATGGTCTGACTCAGGCCGCCACCATGGTCTGACTCAGCAGGCAGGTGCCTTCAGCGGGATGAGCGGGAGTGAGAAAGTGTGGCCAGCCCCTGACATCAGCACCTGATAACGAGAGTTTGTGTGAAGTGGGCGCACACCCACGGAGAACGCTGAGTGTGCATGGGTTGAGAGGGCGCTTGCTGCATGCATGCGGCGCACGCTCCTTGGTTCCTTGGCTCGACTGCATGCAAACGCTGCCGCTGCTGTAAAGCGCAGCAGCTCGAAGCTCCTTGTGCCACTCGCTTCAAGCCACGGTTGCTGGTGTCTGTACTGTAATATGGAAAATCGGAGCTTGGCAGTGTCTTGTCCTGCTGACAGTGGCCTACCTACATGCTATCTGCTGAAAGGCCCTACGGCTGGCGGGGGAGAGGGCTCAAAATGTGCATTATCACCACTTGGGGCCACCTAAACACCCTCACCTAAACAACCGCAGCCATAAAATGAGTGCTAGAGAATTTGATCAAGCTTCGTAAAAACGCTGTACAGTGAATGGCAAGCGTAGCAGCGTGCAAACAACAAAATTACCTTCACACCCCGCCCACACTTCTCGCCTCTGCATGCTGGCAGCGCGCGTTGTCCGGTCTTCCCAACTCCTCAACCATGCGTGCCAAGGTGCGGACTGCCACAGCTGGCTCAGACATCCGCCGGCGATGTCCTGCATGGCGTGCTCTGCTGCACGCGCCGCCGCGAGTCAGCCACCCTTCGTCTTGCCGCCATGCTCACCCATGCCACTGCATGCCCTGCTGCTCCCGTGTTGCCGCAGTGGAGGAAGAAGCGCATGCGCCGCCTCAAGCGCAAGCGCAGAAAGATGCGCCAGCGCTCCAAGTAATCGCTTGGAGCAGCAGGAGCGCAGCGCTGCCCAATACCCATGCCCGGAGGTTCCGGCCAGCTTAGCAGCTTTCGGGTTGGGATAAGTCCAAGCTAGTTGCAGACTGCATGCGCGCTGTGCTGGCAGCGGGGGAGGCGGTCTTGCCGCCGCCCCAACGCGTGCTGTGGGTGTAACAAGTGAAATTGCGTGCAGTGCTGTGCCACCGCTATCAGCCAGCGAGCAGCGCTGTCGTATGGGTGCCCATGCCATGGCTGGGCAGATCGTGTTGCCGGTAGGGCTTCACGCATGTCCATGCGGCAACACGAAACACCAGCATTCCGTTCAGTACACCTGATCAGTGACCTGCTCTCAAGGACTAGGTGTTGAAGCAAGCAATGTCCACAACAGTTGCATGCTCAGCAGCATCACCGCTCAGTGACTGAGCCTCTGTCCTGAGCGAAACGTGCGCCTGAACCAGGAGTCGCGAAACCGTTTGTGTATGCACCAGCTTTCCAATACATCCCACCCAACACATGCAGCTGGTTTCCATCATGCACAGTCTGACAGACACAGCAGGCACTTACAGCTTGAGCGCAATCGGCACAAGAACGGATGAGCAAGGGCTGCCACCAACATTGCAATTGCCATGCTGGCAGAAGGCAGTGGGAGGTGGTGCAGCATCACAAAAGGCACTCTGTATGATTAGACAAGCAGCCAAAGGGATTTGGCCGATGCCAAAACTGAGCAGAGTGGCAAAGGACAGCATCACAAATGCAACACCGTGCCAGGACAGTTGCTGTGGGCACAATGAACCGACAACCAATCAGCTGCAGCCGAACGGCAGCCCAATGGCAACTGCAAATGCGCGCGCAAGGATGTTCGATTAGGGCCACAAACCTGGGCCATGCAGACGATCAATGACACTGCCCAAAGCACTGTCTTGTTTGAAAAGAACAGCCGCCCCTACGAGGCAGCATCGGTGATGTGAAACACATCGTGTGATGCACTACAGGCACTGCAGGGTATCTTAGGTATGTTGTACCCACAGGAAAAAGGGCATGCGCTGCCTTTGGTGGGGCACGCATCAATGCATGTTCGCAATCACGCTATGCACAACACAAGGGTTTAAAGCTGCAAGGCACAGGGGTTAAGGGTTGCAAGGCACTACAGAGGCTTAGCGCCCTGCAATGGCGTACGCGATTCCGCCAAGCCCTGCTGGGCTGTGCAACTGCAGGCGGCGCAGCGAAAAGAGGCATGTACAAGTGCTGCAACAGCACACAAGTGTGGGTGCAACATTTTTGGTATGGAAAATCGCACGCGCTGCTCAACGCAGCTTGATTGATTCATCTATCTGAACATAATGAATCACAATTCATAACTGCCGCCCCCCGTGCATCTTTTCTTTTCATTTCTGATTGCTGGCGACCCCAACCCCCAGGGCTGGTGGTCACAAAAGCGTGAGGGTGCATGCGCTGGGGGCAGGTCAAAGTGACGGCAAGTGCCTGCTTGACCAGCTGCCTGAGCCGCCCATGCAGCGCAGTGAAAGACCTCACAGCACGTTGGCAGCCCCTCCCCTTGTTTGGCACTGCAAGGCTCACTGGGTACACACAAAAGGCTGAGGACGTCATGGAGAGCATGAGCTGCCTCGTACCAACTTGACAACTTGGCTTGTCAAGAGCCCTGCTCGTGCATTCCTGATGCCTGCCTTTTGTCGGTCGACGTTGCAAGTGGCTGCTGCCAGGCGCCTCCCCTGTTTTTTGAATTCAGAGGGTCGTTTTGAAACCGTGGCCTGGTGAGCTGGGAGGTGCTAGCCAGACTTGCACGTGGTGGGTGTGCGAGGACGCAGGACGTTGCTGCTGAAGGCTCCCCACACGTTACCTGAAAGAGCAGCCAGGGGGCGGGGCAAGCACAGGGGGCTCAGGTAACAAAAAATATGGGTGCACAACGTGTGGGAAGGCCTTGGCACTTCTCCCACACGTCGCCTGAAAGAGCAGCCAAGTTATGGGGCAGCAAGTACAGGGACCTCAGGTAGGTGACTCAGGGTGCAAGTCAACATACTGTGTAGCTGTGGACCCTTGTGCCTGACCGCACTTATGCAAGTGGTCACACATACTGCATGAAACAGCAACCACTGGCACTAGGGCCAAGCTGTGCATCGGCTAAGCACCCAGGCTTGCATGACTCCTGCAGCATTGGCATCCCAACCCACACTTTTCTCCACCTTCACCCACACTTTCCCCACACTCTCCCACACCTGGCGGGTCGTACTCGCACACCAGCATGTTGGTTTTCTTCCAGAAGGATCCAGTCTGGCCCACGTAAATGCCGTTGGGACACACCGCGGGGGTAGCCAATGCGCAGCCTATGCGCTGTGTGCCCACCCACACCACCTACGCAGGCAGAGAGCCGGGAGGGGGTGGCGGTGGCAAATTTTAATACAAGGTGGGGCATGCAGCAGGGGTAGTCAATGCACAGCCTATGCGCTGTGTGCCCACCCACACCACCAAGGCAGCAACAGGGAAGGGACGGGGAGCAGCTGGGTGGGGAGGAGGGGGTGGAGGTCAGTCCTCAGCAAAGACAGGTGGGGCATGCAGCAGGGGCGGCGGCAATGGAACCGCCTATGCGCTGGATGCCCACCCACACCACCTAGGCAGCAGCAGGGAAGGAGCAGCAGGGCGGGGAGGGGGAGGGGGGGCAGCAGGGGCTGCCAGGGCACAGTGCATGTGCAGTGTTGTGTGCCCACCGACACCAGCAGGGAAGGGGGTGATGAAGGTGACTTTCCAAAACAAGCAGTCGCAGTATGCAACATGGGCGGCCACAACACAGTTCACGAGCAGCCTTTGCACAGCCAACGCGCTGTGGGGGCACCCACATCGCATGCAACAAGCCGTATCAGGGGCAAGAGCGAGGGTTCACTGCCCCTTCAACACAGCAGGGGCAGGAGGAGCCATGGCGGTGACGAATCCTGTCCCTTCATGTTTGGTGTTGGCATCTGCATCACAAAATCACCTCGCCCTCCCACTCCTACCATACTGCATACACTCATGCACACTATTCCACACCTGTGTGAAGTGGCCGGTCTGCTCGCTGAACACTGGGTTGTTGTAGTTATACGCACACACCTGCGGGGCGGGGGCGGGTATCCATGCAGCGACAGGGAGTGAGCACATCCATTCAGCCGGTGGCAACGCAGCTCCTATCATTCAAATCTTACAGTTGTCCGTGCAACAGACCACCCAACACATCATGTAACTGCTGGAACGTTCCAGCAGTTGACTGCAGATCGAGTCCCTTGTGTAAACCACAGCCACACCACTGGCCTGTCTCGCAAAGCCCAGCCTGCCGCGAATATCGTTGCCCTGAGCCTCTGTTTCCATATCACTGCCTCACGGAACTCACCTCTCGAATGTACCACAGATTCGCCAGGGCCGGGCCGTTGCTGCCGCCTGCCGCCACGTTCTCGCCCCAGTAGTAAGAAGAGTGACCAAAGTAGCAGTTGCGTGCCCTGCGTGGAAGATCCGTACATCAGGTGGACGGGGATCAGGGGCAGTGACTGGGAAACCCTAGTCCCAGACAGACACAGGGGCTGCAGGGAGCCACCAGAACTGGCGGAAGGGGGATACAGGGGACGGAGCGGCACGAGGGAACCACAAGAACACAGGAAGAGAAGATGAAAGGGCCCTGCGCACGCTCTACCCTGAGGTCCAGAAGCTGAGTCAAATGACTGCAGCTGAGCCTGAACTCAGCTGAGCCCGAAACCACCTGCAGGTCTAGCCACCAGCCTTGCGCTCCCCTTTTTAGCACAAGCTCGGAGCCAACCCTTTGGATGCAAATATGGATGTGCATGGAGTGCTGCGACCCCCTAGGTCCCCATGAAAAGGGGCATAAGGTTACAAGTAAGGTTGATGTTGTCCAGAATTGCATCAAAGTTTTCGCCCTTGCCCACCCTGAAATACCCGGGGAGGAAGGCTGCAGGGGCGACTCACCAGTTGGCGGCGTCGCTGGCGAGTTGGTCGTTCCACACCAGTGGGGGTGCGTAGTGTAGTGCGCGGTACTGGTTGTGGACGTCCAGGATTCCCTGCGGGGTGGGGTCAACCAGACATCATGTTGAGTGCGGAAATAATTGGGAAGCCTAGCTACGTCGTCCAGGGCATTCCTTCGAACGCCATGCTAGCTATGCCCTGTGCAGTAGTAGAGTTGGCGAGGCAACATGTTGAGGGTGGGCAGCACATTTTGCAACCTTGCTGCCCCGTTTAGGACGCTCCTTTGAAGATGGTACCGTGTAAAGCAGGTGAGGTGAGAGGAAGAGGCACCCTTTCCATCGCGTCTGGAGCAACCCTTTAATCTTCATGCTACCTATGCCCTGTGCAGTGGAGTTTTCATGGCAGCATGATGAGCAGCTGGGCATGGCTAGCATGATGTGAGCATCCCCCGCCCTTGCACACCCTCTCTGCTCCCACCTGTATGTCTGTGGCGCTGAGACCCATCGCAGGATCCCCAGGTAGGCCGGCGGTTGCGGTTGGAGGCG
>JAWZTI010001976.1:0-10329 GCA_039880955.1 Chlamydomonas urium | reverse complement strand
GGTCGCTTTCGGCTGTTGGAGACCCAGTTCGAACAGAGATCGCCGAAGTGGTTGGTGCGTTGCCGCCAGGAGAGCTTGGCAGTCGACTCGATTGAGCAGACACTTCGATTTGAATCCCATCCAATTGACCGTTCACGTCGGCAGCCAGCTGTGTCGGCCGGAACTCGCCTTAGGTAAGCAGGGAGTGGTTCGCGTGCGCACATGCTGTGTTGTTGTCCGTCCGTCGCGACAGATTGGCTGCACTGGCACGTTCTGAGCACGTCCATGCAATCTCACTGGCCTGCAGCCACGCGCATTTCTGCCGCAAGTGCTTGTTGCCCGCTCAACCTTCAGCTCTGCCTGGACCCGGCACACACCGCCTGTCGCCTGCTGCACCTCACCCTCCCTTTCTTTAACAGCAGGCCATGGCCATCTACACTGCTTGTAGCCTGCACAACCTCACCCTTGATCTTGCCAGCATGACCTCTGCCAGCAGGCCATAGCCATTCCCAAGCGCTTGTCCCTGCCGCCACTGCCTGCCGCCTGTTGCCTGCTCAACTTCACCCTCCCGCACGTTGGGCGTTGCTTGTTGTGCGCATGCTGTGTCGCAGCCTTGCGCAGTGGTCCACGCAAGGGCTGCGTGCTTGCACATGTCCTCACATCCTCAGGCACAGCAGGCGAGCATGGAGGTGAAGGTTTTGAACAAGATCACCGGCACAGTCGCCACCTACGAGGGCGTGCAGGACATGGGCAGCCTCCTGGACGAGGTCCGCATTGAGTTTGGGCAAGGCGTCGTCAAGCGGCCCTCTCCTGCCAATGCGCCTGGAACTGGTGCCACGGTGACGAGAGGCGCACAGCTGGTGATTGACCAAGTGCTGGAGTGGTACCCTGCTGCTGCTTCTACTGCTGCAGGTGCGGTTGTGGCTATTGTGGCTCAGGTGCAGGTCATGCTGGTGGGGTCAACGTAGGTGTTGTGGCAATAAAATCTGGCACAGGCAACTTGTGTGTAGACCTTGGACTTCCCTCCTGAACTCTGCTCTGATTTTTGGGGCATGTTCAATAGGCAGCAGTATGGGGAGAGATGACCATGGGCTGCAATGCGCGGAAGTGCATGACCATGGGCAATGGTGCAGGCAGGGAGATGACCATGGCCTGCGGTGCGGGAAGGGAGATTATCACTGAGCTGCAGTGTGGGAGGAAGATAATTGATGGGCTGCAGTGCGGGGAGGGGGGTGACGAACAGGTTGTCAGTACAGGCAGGGGCATGGCCATGGGCTGCAAGGCGGGGAGGGAAATGATGACCGGGCTGCAGTGGTGCCATGCTTGAGGACCGCTGCACACCTCGTTGGGGAAGTGCTGGTGCGGTTGCACCCCGGACCCTGAGCCTGCAGGGCGTGGGGCGCCTGCTGCAGCACCCTGAGCCTGCAGGGCGCGGGGCGCCTGCTGCAGCACCCTGAGCCCGCAGGGCATGGGGCACCTGCTGCAGCACCCTGAGCCCGCAGGGCGTGGGGCGCCTGCTTCAGCACCCTGAGCCTGCAGGGCGTGGGGCGCCTGCTGCAGCACCCTGAGCCTGCAGGGCGTGGGGCACCTGCTGCAGCGCCCTGAGCCCGCAGGGCGTGGGCGCCTGGGGAGGGGCTTGATGAGCAGGCTGCAGTATGGGGAGGTATGACCATGGGCTGTAATGCGCGGAGGGGCATGACCATGGGCAGTGGTGCAGGCAGGGAGATGACCATGGCCTGCGGTGCAGGAAGGGAGCTTATCATCGAGCTGCAGTGTGGACGGGAGATAATGATGGGCTGCAGTGCGGGGAGGGGGATGATGAACAGGTTGCCAGTGCAGGCAGGGGCATGGCCATGGGCTGCAAGGCGGGGAGGGAAATGATCACCGGGCTGCAGTGGTCCATGCACAATTGTGCACCTCGTCAGGGAAGTGCGCATGCGTTTGCTCCCCGGAGTGACCACCATGCTGTGTGTCTTGCTTGTGGTCAAGGCAGTCATGCAGCTTTCTTGGCAGCTGAGATGAACCCTACAGAGTGCCTGGCAAACCTGCAGGCTCAGGGCGCCTGCTGCAGCACCCTGAGCCCGCAGGGCGTGGGGCGCCTGCTGCAGCACCCTGAGCCTGCAGGGCGTGGGGCGCCTGCTGCAGCACCCTGAGCCTGCAGGGCGTGGGGCGCCTGCTGCAGCACCCTGAGCCTGCAGGGCGTGGGGCGCCTGCTGCAGCACCCTGAGCCCGCAGGGCGAGGGGCGTCTGCTGCAGCACCCTGAGCCCGCAGGGCGAGGGGCGCCTGCTGCAGCACCCTGAGCCCGCAGGGCGTGGGGCGCCTGCTGCAGCACCCTGAGCTTGCAGGGCGTGGGGCGCTTGCTACAGCACCCTGAGCCTGCAGGGCGTGGGGCGCTTGCTGCAGCACCCTGAGCCTGCAGGGCGTGGGGCGCCTGCTGCAGCACCCTGAGCTTGCAGGGCGTGGGGCGCTTGCTGCAGCACCCTGAGCCTGCAGGGCGTGGGGCGCTTGCTGCAGCACCCTGAGCCTGCAGGGCGTGGGGCGCTTGCTGCAACACCCTGAGCCTGCAGGGCGTGGGGCGCTTGCTGCAACACCCTGAGCCTGCAGGGCGTGGGGCGCCTGCTGCAGCACCCTGAGCCTGCAGGGCGTGGGCCGCCTGTTGCAGCACCCTGAGCCTGCAGGGTGTGGGGCGCCTGCTGCAGCACCCTGAGCCTGCAGGGTGCAGGGCGCCTGCTGCAGCACCCTGAGCCTCCAATATAATGTTCAAGCCTCTTCACTTCACTTCACTTCACTTTGGGTTCGCCTATCCCTCCAGGCTTAAGCCTTACGGGTACTTTTGACAGGGCCAGAGCGCAGGGAAAACCGGTGCAGGTGGGCACGCACGGCAGGGCGCGTTGGTATAGGTGTGGTGGGGCGTGCACGTGGTCAAGGGTGCAGGCCTGGCAGCATGCTAGCAGCGATGTAACTACGCGAGCATGCAGCTGGTAGAAGGCATGACGCTGATGCAGCGAGTTGAGGGCAGGGTGCAAGTAGGATGGGCTGGGTCATGGCCGCTGCTGCGGCGCAGCACTCAAGGGCAGGCGATTGCGGTGCAGACACCCGTGCATGCAGCAACGGACTTCCCCCTCCTCCGCTGCGCGCCCTTTCCCTGCCCTGACACCCTTCCGCCGCTCAGCTGCTGACGCCCCAGACCAATGCTGCCCTCCGTTGCAGGGGCACTCCTGGATCATGCCTGGCACTCAGCTGCTGGTGCCTGTGTTTCTTACTTCTGACGCATGTGTCTCTCACTCTTGATGCCTGGTGTCCTCCTTGCAGGTGCTGCAAGCAGCAGCGCCCAGGCGGGCCCTGGTGCTGGCGCTGCAGGTGAGGCTGGTGCATTGTGGGCACCCTGACGGGGGCAGCATGGAGGATGTGGCAGCGCATGGGCAGGCATGGCAAGGCGTTCAGGCATGCAGGGTCTGGTCGCAGCGCAGGCCATCCCACGCCTGTGTCTTGACCTTTGCCCCACACCTCCCTCCCCAGCGCAGGCCGTCCGACGCCTGTGTCCTGACCTCTGCCCCTCACCTCCCTCTCCAGCGCAGGCCATCAAACGCCTGTGTCTTGACCTTTGCCCCTCACCTCCCTCCCCAGCTCAGGCCGTCCGACGCCTGTGTCCTGACCTGGTCTTGCTTACAACAATCTGCGCCCTGGCCTGGAACACAGGTGCCCTGGGTGCAGAGCGGCCAGCGGTTCCGCGGCTGCGTCGCGCGCCTGAAATCCACAAGTGGTGCTACCGCTTCCAAGACCTTCCTCCCGACCAGCCTGACTTCTTCATCGATGCTGGTGGCCAGATTTCACCGGCATTGGAGGTCTGGGTGAAGGAGAACGCCACCAGGTTCCGCAAGGGCACAGCACTGCGGCCTCTCCTCATCACAGGCCTGATCAAGGTAGGCGCCCTGGGGAACACATTCTACACGTGTCAGCCAGTGCAACCATCAGCATCTTACCTATTTTGTCTCTCGTGCTACTTATTGCCCTGTGTGTGTAGGCGGGCAAGTCGTTCGCGCTGAACAAGGTGCTGCCAGCGATCGCGGTCGAATTCGCCTCGGCCAACAGCCTGCCCGAGCCCACGTTCCTCGCCATCAACTGCCAAGATGTTACCAGGAGTGGCGGCTGGTCCGCATGCCTTTCAAGCCTGCTGGCTCTCCTGGTCGCAGCGGCCAAAGCCGCAGGGCTACAACAGGCTGCGGACACGCCGCAGCCAAGCAGCATTCACGGAAGCGATGTGCTGCCCGCGCTGCGAGACTTCATGAACCGGCTGCCCCGCGACCGCATCAACTACCTGCTGCTGGATGAGGTGCAGAAGCTGTACCTGCTGCTGGATCCGACGGCACCTGCAGGACAGAGCTCGCGTGTCCCGCAGCTGAACTTCGCGACCATCATGGACATGCGCGAGTGAGTTGTTTGTAGTGCCCGGCATCATTTTGCAAACGTGAAGTGTTGGGGACGCCATGTACGCGGCACAAATGTGGGTGCCAACAGCTCCACTGGCCAGCTATCACCGACTATTTTATGCCATGTCCTGTTGCAGGCGCATGAAGACGCTACTCCTCAACAGCCCACCTTGGGTCGCCTGGGGGATCACGGGCAGCTCTATGGCCACACTGCTGGCTAACATCGCCCTCACTCCGGTGAGCAATGCAACTCTGCGGCTGTTGCCAAGAGTGTTTCCAGCAGTTCTCGCGTGCAGCGTGTGGCATGTCGTGCAGCTATGCTCGCTGTACAGCCACATGTGATCGGCTAGATCTGCCAGCAACAACCAGAGTGCAAACAGCGGAGGTGGCAGGGGTTTGACGAGTTTTCACATGTAACCAAGTGTCCAACTGCAACTGTATGCAGGCAAACGGGACGGCGTTGCTGCTGGACAACTACCGTGTGGTGCTGCCGGGGGCCGTGGACGCTGAGCTGATGCAGGTGGCCTGGGGCCAGCTGCAGCGGCACTACCAAGACCAGGGTGCTGAGCTGCCGGCCGAGCTGGTGTGGTGCGCGCCGCAGAACCACGCTATGCTGGCCTACATGTGCTACGAATGGACGATTCGCCAGTCGGATGTGTCCACAGCACATCAGCTCGTGCGGGACGTCAAGCTGACCAAGCTCATGCCTGAGGTGAGGGAGTCAAGGTCGGTTGGTGGCAGGAGAAAGCGTTGACACCTGCATACTTTACGTCGGTAGGCAGCATCACCAAGCATATTTTGCTTGGATGCCTGCTTGCTGCTTTTTACCGACCTGCCTGCCTGGTAGGGGGACAACGCTCCCCCTCCTCACCCGCCCCTTTGTGTTACCCACCCATGCTTATGCACGCGACACTTGTGCCTGCGTTGGAGGGGCAGGATGCTCTCTGCCCCCTCAGCTCCCCGCTTGTGTGCACCCAAACCTGTGCGCTCAGCGCACTGCAAGCACTGCAAGCCCCCGCGTCTCCTGCGCTGCAACGTCCAATGGCCTGCGCGGAACGAATGCCTACCTCGGTGCATCCCATTGTCATGTTGGCCATTGCAGGCCCTTCTGGACCTACGGTTGCTGCTGGAGGTGGTGCCAGATGTGGGGCTGCTGGAGATGGTGCTGGCGATGACAGATCCCGCAGCAGGGGTCTTGCAGGGTGCACTGCCGCCCCTGCTGCTCGAGCCACTGCGGGCATTTGGTGCGCAGGACGCATCGGGGTCAGGTCGCCTCATCATCGACAACCCGCTGTACTCTGAGCTGCTGCGGGTGAGATTTTGCGCAAGTTGTCTGTCGCGTGAAGACAGTTGCAGCCACTGAGGGCTGACCAGGCCACTGAGCCTGCCATGAAGTGTTGACTCAGCTGCGTGGGCGGGGGGTAGTGTGTGCCTGTTTCGTGTCTGTGGTGAAGATTGCTTGGACAGCTGGACAGTGCACATGGTCCTTTGCCTAGTGTCCCTCTGCACCCTCTCACCCCTGTGCAGCTGATAACCACAGAAGACGGCAAGCTGATTACCGGCGCGTTGGACGAGGCCTCGGTCCCAGCGCTGGAGTCGTACATGTATCGGCAGCTGGTCATGCTGGGTGAGCGGTGCTACGGCCACGATAAGTACGTCAATCAGTTGATGGCAACCATGGCGAAGGCCATCACCCTCGATGCTCAAGCTCTGATACAGCAATCGTGGTTTCAGGAGGTAGGGAACCCCTTGAGTAAAGGAAGCCGCTTGGAGGCAGGGAGGGGGGAAGCAGCTCCTTGGAGGCAGGGAGGGGGGAAGGAAGGGAGCCCCTTGAAGGCAGAGAGGAGAGGAAGGAGCCCCTTGGAGGCAGGGAGGGGTGAAAGGACCCCCTTGAAGGCAGGGAGGGGGAAAGGAAGGAAGGGAGGGAGGGAGGGAGGAAGGGAGCGAGGGAGGGAGCCGCTTTGAGGCAGTCCCTCGCAATGCAGGCAGACGATGCACCAAGCCGGCGCAACATAACGAGTTCTTTGTGGCTGACAAGAGGGGTTGCCTGTTGCCGTGTATTGTTCAGGTGCTCCTCAGCAAGGAGAACTACGCGCTTCTGAAGAAGGGAGCCACGCCAGCGGCTGAGAGCTTCAACAAGGCCTGCACCAACAACAATGTCACGGAGCCGGGCGTGGCCCTGAGCTGGTTCCACCGCCTGCAGCGCAACGTGCTCGTGCACGGCAGCCTCAGCGCTCAGCGGAAGCTCCTAGGTCAGTACCCCAAGCCGCTGTCTGCCTTTATAGAGGACGGCCGGGTGGGCAACGTCCTCACTCGCACGTTCGCGGCGAAGCAGCTGCCGGGCGCCATCGACAAGAAGCAGCCACCCACCGTGTCGCTGCTGGCGGCTGCGACGCGGCAGCGGGTGGCCGTGCGCTATGTGCGCATGCGCGCAGGTGCCTCATCCCAAGCATGTGTGCGCTTGCGGTGAACCAGGCAGGGCGAACAGCAGCCGCAGCGGCGCTCAAGGGCAGGAGGCCTGGGACCCTAGGGGCTTGGCGTACTTGGCGGCCTGGCGGCCTAGGGGCCAGGGGGCCTGGGGACCTTTGAAGCCTGCGGCTTGGGGACATGGGGGCCCTTGAAGCCTGGCTGGCGGCCTGGCGGCCTTAGTGCCAAGCTGGGGGCCTGAGGGCCCTTGAAGCCTCGCTAGCCTGGCGGCTTGGGAGCTTGGGGGCCCTTCAAGCCTGGCGGCCTGGGGGCTAGGGGGCCTGGGGGGCTAGGGACCCCGGGATCTGGGGGCCTGGGAGAAATAGGGTCGGCCTGGGGCACAAGGGCTGGTGCCAGGGGTCGATTAGATCAGGTGGCAGGGTGGCGCAGGCAGACCAAGTTGGCAGCTTAAGGGGCTGACAGAGGCACCCACAGCAGGCAATGCAGGTGCAGCAGGCGGCAACGCCAACATGGCAGGCGGCAGGGCAGGTGGCGGTATGAGCCGCAGTGTGGGCAGCAGCGCCTATTGCAGGCAGGCTATCAGGGTGCAAGTGATAGTGCCATGGCAGTAGCGGCCTCACACCAGCCCGCACCGGCCGCAGTCGCCCGCACCCTGCGCCCGCACCCTGCGCCCGCACCGGCCGCAGTCGCCCGCACCCTGGCGCAGCATGGCTTGCAGGAGCCGGCTGCGCTGCGCCAGCTGGGCTGGCGAGACCCTGCGGGCCGTCGTCCGGACATTGCCCCCGCAGCGGCCCCTGCCACGGTGCGCAGCCTCTGCGCTATCCTGGCGCGGCCGGCGGCTGCAGCCAGGTCTGAGGCGCACGCCACCTACGTTCGCCTGGCGCTGGAGCCGCCGCCACCAACGCGGTCTGCGGCGCTGCTGAGTGAGGTCCGCGCCTTTCAGGCATCCTTGCATGTGTGGGAGTATGGACTTGCGCTATCAGTCGTTCATACCTGCACCATGCATGATTGCGGACTAGTTATATGATGTTTGGGAGGCTTACATATTGATTTGCATGAGCCGGACATGTGTACTGCAGCCGGAAACCATGAAATTACACTTTCCCATGCAAAACGTCTGGTACATGGTAGGTAGGTAGGTGATCGTTACAGGTTAGGCTGAGCAAGCTCAACGAGACGGCAGGGGCTGCCAACCCCACACCAGGCCCCTACCTAACTGCAAACGCAAAGCCAAAGGACAGAACAGGGAGCACGCAACCAACACTAAGCCACAACAAACACTAGGGCCGCGCTGAGAGCCGCAGCAGAGAGAGGGCCGCGCTAAGGAGCAGCAGCAAAGCAAGACAGAGGCCGCGCTGGGAGCAGCAGCAAAGCAGAAGGGGCCGCGCTAAAAGCAGCAGCAAAAGGGACGACACTAGGCAGAGTTCAGGAGAGGGAGGGGGGGGCCAGGGAAGCGTCAGGAGGTGACAAGGCAGGCTGCAGGGTCGTGCACCACCACCACTGAGTGCACACCCGCCTCTTCCATGGCCTCGTCATCGCCGTCGCTGCCGCTGCCGCTCCCTGGCCTGGCAGACGAAGGGCGCTGCCGCTTCACACCCTGAACGCCCCCGGCTCCCTCAGGCGCCCTCGGGGCAGTGCATGCAGGCTGCGGCCCGCATGAGCGCGCCCGCGTGCCGCCCCCAGCCCGCCGCCGCCCGCTGCCGCCGCTTTGCCGCACCATGCCACCAATCACCCGCATGGCATCCCCAGCCACGCGCCTGACGGCCTCGCACGCCACCTCCAGGGGAGCAGGACGCGGCCGTGGTCGCCTAGGTCCACGCAGCTGCCGCAGCCTCGTGCCCGCACGACAGCCTCGCGTACCCGCACTCTCCGCGCTGCACGGGGTGCCAGAGGGAGACGCTGACGCACGCACAGGAGGGGGGGGAGGAGGCGCATGCATGGGAGGAGGGGGCGGCACCGAGGCAAATCCCGCGCCTGTACGCGGCATGGGGGCCGCTGCCGCTTCGCCAGCCTCGGCCGCTGCTGCTGTCACCGTCACCGACGTGGACGCCGTGGCGGTCGCTGTTGCTGCCGTGGACACCGCTGTCGCGGGCGCTGGGGCCGTTGCTGGGCTCACGGGCGCGGCCCTCTCAGTCTCCAGCGCCTTCGCCACCACCACCTGCGCCTCCTTAGGAGGAACTTGACGGCGGCGTTTGTAGGCAGCGTCGACTTCGCGGGCGGCAGGTGAGCCCGGCGGTGCGAGATACCTCAGCCTCCACAACAGCGACTCATGATGTGTGGTAGTTTGCTCCCCACTGATCAATCCAGTTTAAAACGGTCTCCAAGCATAACAATTTCATCAAGTTGCTGTATTAAAGCATTTATGTAATAAGAGCGCGTTGTGCACACACAAACCCCACGACAACATGAGGCCGTCGTCTCGCGCGCATGCCTAGCACGCCACCACACCGGGGGAAGGCCTCCCCCTTGAGTAACCGCCGCAAATGCGCTCTTAACGACAGTTGCCGGGCCTTGCCACAGCTCTACATCTTGAGTGCTTGTCGCGTGTGTGCCCCAGCGGCAGCTGGGAGGCCTCGTCACTGCTCCATCCGTCGCGCACATGCCCCCCACCAGCAGGTGAGAGCCATCACCGCGGCTCTCCGCCAGCCCGCGGAAGGGGGCGCGGAGAACCGCACCAGCAGTCGCCCTGCGCAGGGCTGCCTCACGGCATCTGGTAGGCGCGCGCCGCAGCACCACACTGGCAGCCGCCCCGCGCGCGCGTGGCGGCCTCACCGAACCTGGTAGGCGCGCACCGCAGCACCGCACCGGCAGCTGCAGCCGCTCTGCGTCGAGCTGCCTCACGGCACCTGTGAGGCGCACGCCGCAGCACCGCGCGGAGCTGCCTCGCGGCACCTGCAAGGAGCACGCCGCAGGACCGCACCAGCAGCCGTGCTGCGTCGGGCTGCCTCACGGCACCTGGTAGGCGCGTACCGCAGCACCGCATCGGCAGCCGCGCTGCGCGGGGCTGCCTCACAGCACCTGGTAGGGCGCGCCCCAGAACCGCACCAGCAGCCGCGGCTGCCTCACGGCACCTGGTAGGGCGCGCCGCAACACCGCACCGGCAGCCGCGCTGCGCGGGGCTGCCTCACGGCACCGGGTAGGGCGCGCCGCGGCGTGCGCGGGTACAATGGTTGGAGGGGCGCTGCCACAAAAAGGGCAGGGCACGAGGAGGCGCAGAGCTGAACAACGGCACTCGGCCAGAAGCTCGCAAGACCCCACACCACTTCGTACTGGTGCACGGGTGCACAGATGCATGGGGCGCACGTTGCACCGGCGCACGGGTGCACGGGCGGGTGCATGGGTGCACGGGCGCACGGTTAACCGCCCGTGCAACGTTGCACGGTTGCACGGGCGGGTGCCTGGGTGCCTGGGTGCGCGGGCGCACGGGTGCACGGGCGCACGGGCGGGCGCCTGGGCGCCTTGGCGCTCGGGTGCACGGGCGCACGGGTGCAC
>JAWZTI010001974.1:0-10335 GCA_039880955.1 Chlamydomonas urium | reverse complement strand
CCCACCGCCCCATTCCGCCCCCGCATGCGGCTTGAGCGGTGAGCTCTGGTACACGCCCCCAGTCCCTCTCGGATGGTGGTGATGGTGGTGGTGCGGCAGGTGTGGTAAGGGATAGTGGTGGCCGCCGGCCGAGGCGGTTACGGCGTCGGCTACAATGGTGTGGTCGTGGTCATCCCCAAACTCCGTCTCTGAGTCTCCGAGCGTGGAGTGGTGGCGCTTGGACACAACCAGCTGCCCATGCCGCATGACAAGCTGCGGGAAGGGGGATGAAGGGCATTAAGGGCATTCAACGGCGATCAAGGGTGAACACGAACTGCCCATGCCGCATCACCAACTGCAGGTGAGAGAAGGAGGGCAGGGGCAGCAAAATGCATTAAAGAGTTGTCAAGAACGCCGAAGGGAGGTCAGTGGCGGTAAAGAGCGGTGGACGATTCTTCTCCCAAGTCCCTCGAAACATTTCTTTGAGGCAAGCGATGCAGCAGCTGCAGCCTTGCCCAGCCGGCTGCACAACTAGCCCCTGCAATCAGAGCGTCCCTTCAATGCCCCACTACCCTCTGTCCCACACCTCTCACCTCATCAGGCTCACACCAGTCGTCTCCCAGGTTCTTCGACACTCTGCGTCGATGCGAGCGGCGCGAAGGCTGAGCCCCTCCCTGCGGGTCGCTCAGCTCCCCATCGCGCCCGCCATCTGACTCAAAGCCGCCCCCATAGCTGCCCGCGCTGCTGGGAGCGCCGCCGCTGCGGTGGTCGTGGAACAGCGGGCTGTGGCGGGCCCTGTGCGGCGATGCACAGGTGGGAGGCAGCCAACCAGGGGTCAGTCACAGGCAATTGAGGTGTGAGGGTCGGCGGGCCACAGAAAGACGGAGAGGTTGTTTATAATCCTATACACTCCGACATACTCCACACCTTCCAGCCCCTTTTGCGCCGGGCTGGCAGCCGCAACGCCCTCCCCAGCAGCACAGCCCTGCAACCACCCACACATTCCAACACTAACACCCCCTCGCACCTGGCTGGCAGCCGCGCTGGTGGCGATGTGGCCGTGTCCTCTGCATGCAGGTCCATGATCATCGCCCCGGGGTCACTGGCCCGGCCGACACCCGACGCGGCATGCGACGCCTGCCTGAGCCCCGACAGCTGCCTCAGCCCTGATGCTTTGACCAGGTCAACAGGGCGGTGGAAGCCGTGGTTCTTGAAGTAGATGCCGCACGCGTTGCACATGTGCGAGTTGCCCTCCTTGCGCCACAGGGGGGTCGACGTGGTGCCACAGTTGGCGCACACCTGCGAAGCGGACAGGGCGAGGGAGGCAGGCGCCGGGTGTAAATGGCAACAGGCGTGCGTCGCGGTTTCAAGATGATGCATGAGGTTTACCAGGCTGTGAGATCCAGTGACCAGGGCATGGACACATTCTAACTGTTGAAGCTTTGTTTCTGGATATTTTTCTGAATGGACCTTAATCCAAGCCTGCTACCGTTCCGTCCTGTGGACCCACACCGAGTCCCTGGCAAAGCTGCACTTCTGCCACCAGACCCGGCGGGAAAGCTGCTGCTGCTGCTGCTGATGCAGTAAAGCTGCTGCTACCAGACCCGGCGGGGAAGGCTGCTGCTGCTGCAGCAGGTGATGCGGTGAAACTGCTGCTAACAAACCTAGAGATGAAAGCTGCTGCTGCTGCTGCAGCTGGCGGTGCGGGCAAGATGCTGCCACCCGGCGGATAAGCAAACCACTGTAGCCAGAGGCAAGCTGCTGCTGCAGTTCAACTGCTGTTACCAACCCCGGCGGGCATGCTGCTGCTACCTGGTTTAGCGAGCAGTGCGCACCTTGGCAACCTCGCCGCAGTCCGCCGAGCGGGGCGGCGTCGGCGTGCGCTTGCGTCCCGTCACCCTGCTGCGCGGCGGCGTCGAGGAGCGCGCCTTCTGCTCCCAAGATACTGCCGCTGCGCGACCCCTAGGGGGAGTGATGTCACTGAGCGCTAGGCCGCCCGTGCCCGCAGCCGCTGCTGCTGCTGCGTGACCTGGCGGGCTGAGGTAAGGCGTCGGGCTGGGTGGGTGGGAGGTGGCCGGGGATGCTGTGTTGGCTGTGCTGGCGCCATCGCCCTTCTGCACATGCGCATGGGCAGCAGGCATGGGAGTGCATGGAATCTCGCCCAGTGACCATGTTTTGGCACATGCAGGACCTCGGTAGCCCCTGGCATATACCCTGGAAACATTTCATGTGTGCCCTGCTGCTGCTGCTGCTGCTGCTGCTGCTGCTGGCATGCACGCACCATGGGAACCCAAACTTGCAAGCCTGTTTCCAGAGCGGCACCCATAGCTGACACGACCTGCTCCACGCCAAATTTGGCGTACAGGGCCTGCAGCAGCTGAGTCTCGCTGAGCTCCCGCACCAGCGCGGCCATGTGCGCCTCGCTGCCTGCGTAGCAGGTGGAGGGCGGCAGTTTGAAAACGACTAGGGTCACACTGGGACGCGGGCGCTGTGCTCTGGCTGCATGCTCAGCGGAGCTGATGCTGCATGCTACCGCACAGAGCAGTGGCAGCATGCCACATGCGCGGGACCGACGCATCGTGCGTCAGACCCCGTCCTTTGCTGCAAAACTCTGCTGAGCATGTTATGATTGCCGTGGCATTATGCAACTAGCAACGCACCCGCCAATGCGGTGGCCTGCAGCATTTGGAGGGCAGCTGCTCTGATGCTCCGCTGCACCTCCTGTCGCTGGGCATCGCCCAGCGCTAGCAGCGCCCGCGCCTGTGTCGAGTCGGCGGAATTCATGTGCTGCTCGATGTGGCGCTGGACTTCATCCGCCTGCGGTGCACCCGGTGAGGTAGATGTCGGGGTCGTCCAAGACAGCAGGCCCGCGCGATTGCGCTGCCTCTGCACTGCTAGTTGCACAATTGCTGGCCGCGAGGCCCTGGCAGCGCAGCGCAGTGGTGCAAGAGCCCATTGTCCCTCCCTCGCTCTGGCGCGCGCACCTCTCTCCCTGCTACGATGCCGGCCACATCAGTCCAGCGAGGACCGAACAGCGCCAGTCCCAGCAGCACAGCTGCGTGCTCCGGCTGGGTGAAGGACGCCCTCTGTTGCGTGTGCTGACTTGGCTGTGGAGCAGGCGAGGCCACGCGAATTACAGCAGCGCTGCCGTCGCCCTGAACCACGGAACTGAGGGCTGCGTTGAAGCTATCCAGGTGCACGATGCTGCCAAACGCCTGCAGTGGTTCCATCGCTGTGCCTGTTGATGGGGTTGCACAAATCGAGGGGCGAGCGGGCCCAATGTCGCGCGTCTTTTGTTAGTGCCGATGCCAGGCTAGTGTGCGCCTACATCGGCCCGCAACAGTGTCAACTCGGATGCTGTGCTGTGCGGGGTTGAGTGCACAGGGATGCGAACGCAACCCCACACAGGGGAAGAGTGTGCTTCGAAATTGCGCGAGAGTTCGGTCGCACACACGAGTGCCGTGCCTTCATGGAGACCCGGCGACTCGTGCCGTCTTCCTCTCGCCGTGCTGCTGGGAAAGTGACCACATTGCTCCTCAAGTTGAAGCATCCTCTCCGCACACCCTCAGATTGTGGAACTGGGACGTGTAAATGCATGGATATGCAGCTCGATGCCCAAGGTGCCCTACATGCAGGTGCAGGCTCCTTTGTTCACTGTGAACGCAATTTTGAGTGTGGACATATGTCCACTTTCATCTGCACGCGGTGCATGCGGACCATGCGACCCTACGATGTGTAGCTAATTGGCAACGCCAGCGTGCTCAGCGTAGCTCCACGTCCGTGGGCCTCCATCGGGAAGAGCGGTTACCAAGCACCGACCACTTGTGACCCGCCATGGCCACGCCACGAGAGAGGGAGCTGTCAGCGGCGCTGCGCCAGAAGGAGGGTGAGCTCGAGGACGCCAGGGCGGAGCTCGATGAACGCGACGCGCTGCTGACGAAAGCCAAGTCGGCCATTGAGCAGCTCTCGGATGAGCTGGACCGCGCGCGCAAGGAGGGGCAAGTGCTGCGGGAGGAGTTGGACAAGGTGCGGGCCACATGGTAGCATGGTCGGTGCATGGCAAGGTTACATGACATGGTTCACCCTGGTCACTGCAAATCTGCCTCTGTCGTTTGCCCAGATTCACAACGAGCGTTCAGGGCAGATGCAGCACGCGGAGGACATCATCTCGCAGCTGGACCAACGTATCACCACCAGTGGCTCTGAGACCAAGGAGCTGCAGGTACGTATTGGTCACCAGCATGAGAAGCTAGTAATGCAGCACCCAGACGCATGGAGGATGTCACAGTCTACAGGGCGCCAGAATAGCAGACGGAAGCACCAACTCAACCAACGGAATCCACGGCCGCGGGCCATGAAACCACCATGAGCCAGGTTACAGCCCCTTCTACCTGAGGACAAAGCCCCAAGCCACGTCAGGACAGGGCATGCAGCTGCCGGGGCCACAGGTGGCACATGTTTGCACGCCAGATGCCACAGCCAGACGAACTCCATCCAAGTTCTCACCTCCATCCATTGCCACCAGTCTTGCATTCCCCCATATGCCTAGCTGTGGCGCTGGTTCTAAGCTTCTCACTGCAACTACTGCTAACAGAGAAGCACGCGCACCCCTCCACCCTTTAGGGGCCTTGACATTGATTCAGAGGAGAAAGCACTGCAGCTACTCCTGACAAAAATCACTGGGCCTTTTCCCTACTGCAGGCTCAGGTGGCACGCCTGACCTCTGAGCTGGCGGCCGCTCGACAGGAGCGTGAGTTTGAAGTTGGATCGCTGCAGCAGAAGCTGCGGGACCGGGAGCGCAAGGCAGCGGCGCAGCAGCAGGAGGCGGACACAGCGACGGAGCGCTGCGTCAGCCTTGAGCGCTCGCTTAGGGAGAAGCGTGACCAGGTGGGGTTGGGTGGGAAGGCTTGATCGGCCCAGTCCATGAAGTTGGGGGTGGTTGGTGGCAGCAGGAGGCGGACACAGTGACGGAGCGCTGCGTCAGCCTTGAGCGCTCGCTTAGGGAGAAGCTTGACCAGGTGGGGTTGGGTGGGAAGGTGAGGGGTGGTTGCCAAGGCCAGGTCCAAGGGGTGGGAAGTGGTTTGCTGACGAAGAAATCCACCAGGACTGTATACGTTTAGTGACGGGGCAAGGCTGACCATCAGTGCCTAGATTGGTTTGACATGCGCAGACCCTGAACCCTACCCCCACGAAGTCTCCACATTCAGCACCGGTGTCACCTGAACCCTGAACCCTGCCTCCAGTAGGTCGCCAAGCAGGACAGCGCACTGCGCGAGGCCGCCAAGGTGCAGCGGGAGATCGAGGCCAAGGTTCAGACTCTTAAGGAGGAGAAGCAGGTGAGCGGCAGCTGGTGGTGATCCGTGTATGACACACATTTGACATGTGTCTGCTGATCAGGTGTCGATTGTTCAGCCCCCTGTCCAAAACTAGGGGGCGCAGGTTCGTGGGGCTTGTGCGGCCGCTTGTTCAACAATGCCTTCAAATCAAGACCCTTTGATTGAGGTTCTCAATGTGGCCTGACATTTATAGTGAATCTGTATAATCAATGCCAGGCCACATATATTATAGAGCACTCACCTTTTGATGACGCCTGCACAGGCGCTTCAGCAGCAGCTGGCGGCGGGGGGCAAGAGCGTGGAGGAGGAGCGACGGCGCAGCGGGGAGCTGCGGGAAGCCGTGGAGAAGCTGCGGGCCACGCTAGAGCAGGTTGAGCGCGAGTCCAAGACAGCGCTTGAAGAGCAGGCGCAGCAGCATGAAGCAGCGGTGCAGGTGTGTGCGATGTGTGTGGGGTGCATTTGTAGTGCCCTGAGCGGGGGCTTCCCAGGGTACATGTATAGGAGCTCGAGGTACGGGTGCAGCAGCACAAGGCAGCAGTGCAGGTGCGCGTGTGAGGTGTGTGGGTGCTGCCGAGGGGATGTGAATGACACCTGACACCTGTTGGTAAATCAGTGTCATCCCACCAACGAATCATCACACCCCACAAACTGCCACCCTGCAACAGGCCCTGAAGCGCAGGCTGAAGGAGGCGGAACAGCAGCAGCAAAGCGAAGCAGAGGTGTCGCAGCGGGACTGGGTGCGGCGTGCGCACGAGGTGGAGCAGCACTGGGAGAAGCGGCTGAGGGATGGGTAAGCACAAGGGAGTGGTTACACAGGGCGTGAGGGGCGGCCTAACAGCAGAGTGAGGACTGGGTGCGGCGTGCGCACGAGGTGGAGCAGCACTGGGAGAAGCGGCTGAGGGATGGGTAAGCACAAGGGAGTGGTTACACAGGGCGTGAGGGGCGGCCTAACAGCAGAGTCAGGACTGGGTGCGGCGTGCGCACGAGGTGGAGCAGCACTGGGAGAAGCGGCTGAGGGGATGGGTGAGCGACATGGTTTGATGGGTTGTAGGTGCAAGGGGGGAAGTTGGTGCATAGCTTGTGGCTGCGGCGTGCGCATCAGCGCTGGGGCCAAGGCAGGGTGAAGGTGCACAGGAGCTGGGTGCGGTTTGTGCCAGGGGCGCAGCAAGCCTTGGCAAGGGGGACAGGGGCAAGCAGGGCTCGTGGGGACTCGTGCATGTCAGGTACCCTAGGGCCTCAATGAAGACACACTCTCACATAGATTTCCTGGACACTCATATAACCCTTTCCGGAAAATCCGCCCGGACACTCACGTGATACGCTCCGCTGCACCCACTCCGCCAGATTGGCTGCCTGTGAGCGGAAGTTCGACGAAGAGGTTGCAGAGTGGCAGGCCCGACTGACAGAGGCGGACCGTGCCTGGCAGGTCAAGGCATCTGAGCTTGAGAGGATCTGGGGTGAGACCTGGGACGCCGGCAGGGGGGGCCAAGAGGGTCAAGGTCTGGCTGTTGATGTTGATGCTGCCCTTGGAAAAACTGTATTGATGTTGATGCTGACGCTCACGGCAACGCCGGATAGGTGCTGATGCTGATAGAGATGCTCTTGGCAATGCCGGATAGGTGCTGATGCTAATACAGATGCTCACGGCAATGCCGGATAGGTGCTGATGCTAATAGAGATGCTCTTGGCAATGCCAGATAGGTGCTGATGCTGATAGAGATGCTCACGACAACGCCGGATAGGTGCTGATGCTAATAGNGCTCTTAACAATGCCAGATAGGTGCTGATGCTAACACAGATGCTCACGGCAACGCCGGATAGGTGCTGATGCTAATAGAGATGCTCTTGGCAATGCCGGATAGGTGCTGATGCTAATACAGATGCTCACGGCAATGCCGGATAGGTGCTGATGCTGATAGAGATGCTCTTGGCAATGCTGGATAGGTGCTGATGCTGATAGAGATGCTCTTGGCAATGCCGGATAGGTGCTGATGCAGATGCTTTGGAGATGCTAGGTTGATGCTGATCATGATGCAAATCATGTCAACAATGCTCAATTGATGCAAATGCGGATGCTAATGCTCCCTCCAATGTCATTCTTGATGATTCACCCGTAGCGGGACAGCTGCAAGATGAGAGGCGTGCGATGGATCTGGAGAGGGTTCAGTGGGAGGCCCAAAAGCCAATAATCAGGGCTGAAGCGGAGGCGCAGCTCATGGACAAGGTGTGGGTGGGAGAGGGGGATGTGGTGAATGGAGCTGGGAAGGGTTCAGTGGGAGGCTCAGGATCCAATGACCAGGGGCTGAAGTTGAGGCGCAGCTGCTTGACAAGGTGACGGGCATAGTGGAACAAATAGACATTGTTCAAACAAGGGTTGTGGGGCTACAGTGCCCATAAGATGATACAGTGCGTTCGACTTTATAAAGGCATTGTGGTTTAAGCTGCTTGGCATGACACACGCCTTACAGCCTGCATTTGGTGGGTGTTGGCCTGTGCAGGTAAATGCCACCCACCAGAAGCTTGAACGGCAGCTGGAGGAGGCAAGGAAGGCCGCGCAAGAAGAGCGAGAGCAGGCGGAAAGGTGAGTTGTGAACATGAGTGTGAGGGTAAGTTGGCACAGGGTTGATGACAGTCTTGGGCTGAGGCTTGAACGGCAGCTGGAGGAGGCAAGGAAGGCCGCGCAAGAAGAGTAAGAGCAGGCGGAAAGGGGAGGTGTGATGAGAAGTGAGAGGTTGGGACTTCACTGGCCTGCTGACAGTACTGGGGGGGAAGCCTGGGCTGCACGTGGAGGAGGCAAGGAGGGCTGTGCAAGAAGAGCGAGAACAGGTGGACAGGTAGCGGTCAACAGAAGCGGGAGGATGGTGGCCCCAACATGGGACATACAGGTCTGCGACAGCTCCATGCAGCAGGCTGATGCAGATCCTTTAGAAGCTACGAGGAAGTTGCCTTAGGTGTTGTGGTCAAAACCCTTTATCCAAAACCCTTGTTGCTGTGCACCGCCCTGCTGAAAGGTCCTGGGCAGAGAAGCTGCGGGCGGCCGAGGCGGAAGCTGCAAAGAAGATGCAGGAGGCCGAGGCGGCGTGGGCCAAGCGTGCGGAGGACGCGCGGCAGCGCTGGGCGTCCGAGATCGCAGACCACAAGGCGCACTGGGCGGCTGAGAGGGGGCAGCTTGAGGCGGATGCTGCGGCCGCGCTTGGTGAGTGAAGGCAGTCATGCGGTGAGTGTAGGTGATGAGGGGCGAGTGCAGGTGATGGAGGGTGAATGCAAACTGTCACAGGGCGAGTGCAGAGTGTTACAGAGTGAATGCAGGTGATGGAGGGTGAATGCAAACTGTCACAGGGCGAGTGCAGAGTGTCACAGAGTGAATGCAGGTGATGGAGGGTGAGCGCAGGCAGTCAAGGTCTGAGTGTCAAGTCATAGCTTATTACACTGCAAGACACTACAATCAAGCTGTACCTTGGCTTTTTTACTGCAGCTGTATCACTGCCCGACGCTGCATCGCCCTTGACCCCCTGCCTGACTTGCGAACGGTGCTGGGCGCAGAGGACATGCGGCACAAGGCCGCAGCGAGGGAGGCGCAGCTGATGGGGCAGCGGCAGGAAGAGATGGAGGCGGCCAAGAGGGTGTGGTCCAAGGTGAGGAGAGGGCTGACAGGAGGGGAAAGGGAGGCAGGGTAGGGCAGCACAGGGCAGCAGCAGCCGTGCTGCAGCTGATGCGACAGCGGCGGAGGAGATGGAGGCGGCCAAGAGGGTGTGGGGCAAGGTGAGGAGTTGGAGACAGCAGGAGAGGCAGTGTAGGGCAGCATGGGGCAGCAGCAAAAGATCACGCACACACAATAAACACTCAACTGTTTTGCTGCCATTCTGTTTCCAGGAACTGGAGGCAATGCAGCTTGCAACAAGGGCGGCTGATGCAGAGAGGGAGGCACGCCTCACAACGCAGCGTGCAGAGGCCGAGAGCAAAGCACGCGAGCTCAAGGTAAGGCGCAGCTATCTGGTGAGGAATGGAAGGGGCAGGCGCGGGGTGGAAGCAGCCCGCGCCTGGTGAGGGTGCAGGTGCAGGTGGGGGACCAAGGGATTGGCGTGGGCTAGAGGCTAACCCCGCCTCTAGGGAGGTGGGGGATCAAGGGGCAAGACCGGGGGTGGAAGAAGCAGGTGAAAAAATGAGTCGCAGTTGGGGGACCGAGGGACAGACGTGGGGTAGAAGCAACCAACGCCTGGTTGGGGTGAGGCGCAGGTGCAGGGGGATCAAGGGGCAGGTACAGGACGAGTGTAGCAGGCTGGGTTGAGCAGCAATTGGGTGATTAAGGCAGTGGCGCAGGGGACGGAGTAACAGTTACCCGGTGACAGGCGAGGCTCATGCCTTGTACAGGCTACCCTTTATACACACTTGGTGTACTGCTGTTACCGCAGGAGGAACTTGAAGGGAAGCTGTCCCGCCTGACGTCCCGCCTGGTTGAGCTGTCGCAGAAGGAGCGATCCTGGGACTCCACACGCATCACCCTTGTACACCAGGTAGGTCGGTGATAAGGGCGCGGTAAGACAGAAGGTGCCATCATAAAAGTTTGTAGCTTCAAACAAGGCTTAGGTGTGTGATGAACATGGGGGGATGTTGGTGGTAAGGGTGGAGGGGACATGCAATACACATTTGCAGATGCTCCCTTTGAGCAGTACTGGTTCGCCATCAACCCCCGGCCCTCCCCTGCAGTTGGAAGGCACGCAACTGCTGTTTGCTGCAGCGGGCAATTTGCTGTCTGAGCTAGAGCATCATAGGTGCTTCTCTTGAATAAACCTTCAGTTGAATAAACCAAAAGCCCTCTCCCTGCCCTCCCTTTCAGTTGGAAGACATGCGGCAGGCTTTTGCTGCGGAGGGCAGCAGGCGATCGGAGTTGGAAGCCTCTCTGAAAGAAACGGCGGAGGGCTACAAGGAGCAGCTGAGGCAGCGTACGCGTGAGCTGGAGGACATGCAGAGGGAGATGAGGGGCCTGAGGCTGCAGGTGAGGGGGTGGGGGAGGCAGTTA
>JAWZTI010001971.1:0-10356 GCA_039880955.1 Chlamydomonas urium | reverse complement strand
GCGCTGGTGAGGGGGACTGGTGAAGCAGGTGGGCAGTGGTGGAGGCTTGACCTGAGCGCTGGGGGCCAAGCGGCCATCAGTCAAGGGGATGCAGCTGCCCTGCAGGTCAGGGATGTTCCGGCTAGGTGGTACCTGGGTAATAGCCTTTTTATGATCCTTTGCCACATTTAAGGGACACTAACGTCGAGCATAATCTTTCCAGCACGTCTGAACACGGAGTGGTTAGGCACCATATAGGTCGGCTAAAAGTGCCGTTTCTGTAGTAGTGTCTGACCTCTGTGTTCTTCGTCCTGGTGTCCGGCTCCAGCTGGCTCCCACTCTCTTTTGTGCTGCCTGCCCGTGGGCGGACCTCCTTTGTTCTGTGTCTGTTCCTCCCTCTGACTGCTTTCACGCTTCCTCAGGCGGCCTTCCCCCTGCCTTGCCTGCTTGAGGCTGGTCTGACCCCTTCCCCTTCGCCTTTGTTCCTTCCTTCCCGCCTCTCCGTCGGAAGTTTCCCCTTGTTGCGCTGAGCGCGAGTCTTTCTGTCCGGAGTGCCCCTTGGCAGTGCCGGCTGCCACTGCACAAGGAACAGAATGAATCCATCAGGCCGGGCGGCGCAGGGCCAGGTGTGTGAGGTATGTGCGGTGTGTTGCAGGCGTTGCAAGCGCCGTCAGGTGTGGCTGCAGTCCTTGCAGCCACAGCTGCTATGGGGTGTTGGGCCGCCATAGCTGCCACGGCCTGTGGCGTAGCTGCAGCCGTCAGCACAGTTGCCAGGGCTGGAGGGGCGTCGGGGGCGGCCAGCAGTAGGGGTAGGGCTGCAAGCATAACTACCACAACTGCCAGAGCTGGTAGTGCCTGAATGTCAGTGCGGAGGCGGAGGCGGCGCTGATCACTACCATGGCCTGGAGGTGAGGAGGTGCGTGAGCCGCGTGCGCGGCTGGGGGCGGAGGGTTGGGCAGGGGTGGGTGGGCGAGGGGCGGGCGGGGCGGGACCTATGGGTGATATCTTGCCAGAGTGTCCCCTCCCCGAAGAAGGGGCTTCCGATTTTTGGTTAAGCCCTGAAACAGACGCTGTGGATTTTGGCCATCAATGGCATCCCAGGCTCCAACAACCCTTCATGGTATTGCCCTCATTGCCACTCTCAGTCTCGCTCCTGACACGGCCGCGTCAACGCCACACTCCATTGCTTTTGGGAATGCCCTGTGGCGAAGGCTGTTCGCAACGAGATAGACAGGTTCCTCGCTGCTTGGAGCTCATCACACACCCGCACAAGCAGGCGTTCGCTCTGGCTCCTGGAAGCGCCCACCACCACTCCTCCTCTCAAGGACTCTGTTTGGGCTGCTGTTTGCCTGGCCGCGATGGAGGCGATGGAGCATAGCCATCAGAGTTTCTGGCGCCTACACTGCAACACCTCCCCCCATCCTGCTGCCCAGACCACGTCGCACACTTCCCCCGTCATTCGATGCTGGAGCAACCTCTTGGACATGGCCAACACCTTCAGCACTCTTCCACCTGCCTGGCAGGACGTCGGGGACCAACCTTTCCTTGCAAATCAACAAGGGCGCTTGGCTGTCGTCTCTCACGTCGCACAATTCCCCCGTCGTTCGATTCTGGAGCAACCTCTTGGACATGGCCAACACCTTCAGCACTCTTCCACCCGCCTAGCAGGACATCGGGGACCAACCTTTCCTTGCTACTCAACAAGACAGCTTGGCTGTCATCTCTTCCCCCCCAGATCCGTTCCAGCCACATGATTAGTTGGTCCTGACTCGCGTGCCTAGCGTGCCGAGCCTTCCTCCTCTGCCTCTTGACTCTGGTTCATGAGTTGTACTTCTCAGGTTCTTAGTTCCTGGTGTGCTCCTTCCAGTTCCCTCCCTAGGCCTGTTTCCTTTGGTCAGACGTCTCTGATGTGTCTCTGTTATCACTTTGTCGTTCCTTCCTTACACGCTTGCTTGGGGGCGATACCCACAGCAGCCCAGCCTGCTGCCCGTTGGTGGAGGCGCCACGTGTGTAATCTCGCTGAGCTTAGCTGCCTCGATCTTGAAACAGGGGTTTCCCGGGAAAAAAAACAGAAGCAGATCAGCGTAGTCACACCCAACACCCCACACATTTGCTGCATGCCATACATCGCCTTGCGTGCAGACGACTGCAACCTCAACCAAGTTTCGGCTGGCTCGCTTTTGTATACAAGACCTCGCTACGTAACAAGGTTCCCTAAAAAAACAAAAAGCTCCCCACACACCCTCGCCTTCCCTGAAGTCTGTCCCCAGGTACTTGAACTCCCTTCTCATCTCTACCTTCTTGCCATATACATCCACCTCACCGCACTCCCCTTGTGATACCTGCGGTTCATAACCAAACCCACGGTCTTCGCAACGTTCACCTCCGTTTTACAACACAAGCAACACTGCTGAAGCAGGTCCTGTGCCCCCTGAACCCCTGTAACCACTGCCAGCAGTGCGTTAGTCATCATATGCACCACAGGCGTTCATACCTGCACAATACATGCCAGGTATTTTCGTTCTGCAGCTGGGTCTGCGATGCTTGTGCCTCCGCCTCCATCGCAGTGATTACATCGCCCCACTAGAGCAATTCATGTTTCTTGTGTTTAAAAAAACCTACAATGCAAGGTGAACTCAGTGCGGTCGAATTTTGACCAGGGTGAGTAAAGGAAGAAGCGTAGTCAGCAGGCAAGCCTGCCCTACACAACACCGAAGGAACCAAAACCCTGCGGCAGTATCAACGCCCAGCGAACAATCGTCCCCGAGGGGGAATTTGACAAGGGGCAGGCGGAAAGTCAAAGAGCGGGGTGTGCAAGCTGTCCCCATCGTCACTCTTCAACCGCAGCCCCGCTCTTGCTGCATGCCCGGCTGACAGGCTGGTGCTGCACCGGAGCCCTCTCAGGGGTCGACACTGTCCCCGGCGACAGCTCCTAGCAGATTCCTGGCTTATTTGCCAAGGGGCCGCCCCCCAACAGCCCCTTAAATAGCTCTGTAGGCCTAGTATCAGTAAGGTTGAGCTCCACTTCTCCAGCGTGCTGACAGCCAGGCAGCGCAAGCCATCGCAGCTCCACAGCAGTGGCGCCAGCTCTTGCAGCAGGGGAAGGCTAACAGAGGTCCCGGCGTCGGTCGTGTGCAGCACCCAGGATTCAAGAGAGGGCGCCCTCTGTAAAGTGGTGGATACTGCCACCTGTCAGGCCGCCGCGTTGGCCAGCGCTGCCAAAACGTTGCGCTCTGCCACTGGCGACTGCGACTCAGGCCTGTCGTGCCGCTTGCAGCCGGCCAGCTGCTGCGCTGCTCTGCCCTCTTCTGAGCTGGGACGCGCTGCCGAGGGCTGCGCTTCCTCCTGCCCAGATGGGGCATGCTGCTGCCGTGTCTGGATTGGCTGTGGCGTTGGGCGATGCTGCTGCTGCTCCTGCTGCCCTCCATTGGTGGGGGGTGCAGTCTGCGCATGCTGCGCCTCGGGCCTCCGCCCTGTTGCTAACGCAGCTGCAAACACTTCTGTCATGGCATTGAAGCCACGCCCCAGAACAGCGCAAAGCTCCAGCTTCGCGCTTCTGTGTGTCTGGCGCCCAGGTCGCGGTCCACTGGTGGGCGCGCTGGCCAGCAGGCTGGCCAGCAGGCGCTGGCTGACCATGGTGTGCCTCTGCTGCTGTGCCTGCCTGCGGGTCTGCACCTCCTTGCCACCCCTCCTGCCCCTGCGCCTGCGCTGCTTCCCGCCCCCTTGCTGCTGCTCTCGCTTGCCGTCAACAGCTGCTGCTGGTTCAGCCGTTGGCACTAGCTGCTCTGCCGCTGTATCCTGCCCTTCCCTGAGGATAATTTCAGAGGGAGGGTAGGTGCGCGACAGCTGCTGCTTGCTGCTTTCGGCTGGGCCAGGGCTGGCGCTGCCGCTGCTTGCTGAGGGCTGGGCTGCAGGGGGGGGGCGCGGTGGCGAAGGGGGAGGCAATGTGGCGGCGTCAGTGAGGTTAACCGCGGCCTGCACCGCTGCTGTGCTTGGCGCCGCTGTTGCCTGGGTTGTCGTTTGCGCTGGCCCTTGCGGGCGCACAAGATCGACTTCCTCCAGCCAACGCCGACCTCCACGCAGGTCTGCAGCTCGCGCTGCTGCTCGGTGAGCGCCGTTGCTGGGGCTGCCGCCGTGCCCTGCTTGCGCCGCGCAGCTGTCAGGGCAGCGCGTCATTGGCGGGCAGGGGGCTTTGGCTTTCTGGCCTCAGCGAAGAAGCCTGGCTTCATCGCGCCGTCACGTCACCGCCGTCGAAAGAAAGAAAGAACTACGCCCTTGGGATAATGGTTCCTTCAGGCGGTCATCTGTTGACACCTATGAAACCTCCCAAACCGCCCATTACAGCCAGCATACGCACATAACAAGCAAGGGCGCCCAGCACAGCCTTACATAAGCACATAGATGCATGTGGCATATGTCAGGGACAGTCAAGGTCGGCCAATTGGTAGATATTGCTAGAAGCTATTTACTGGCAACACGTGACAATTCCAGCGCACTCCACCCGTCATGACAAAAGCTGTTGCTGCAACCAATTGGCCAAGGGATGTGGCAATGAAACGCGGATCAGAGTGCTTTTAGCATTGCCATCTCTGTCTGACTGCTCCTCCATGCAAAGCCCCTTGCATGCGGAGCGGTTCAGCCATGTGCTGCGAAAAGTGTGCTTGTTTTTATGTGAAAAGGACGAGCATGCTATTATGCATCTTGCACAAGCAGTGGTCTGCCATGAGCAGCTGGAGGAGCCAAGGAGAAGGAGCAAAGGCCTTGTCCTGAACAACACGTCTCGGTGCTGAGCTCACACGAGGCACGAGATGTCTTTTTCCTTACGCCCTGGGGCAGCCAGTGCCACAGCGCTCATAAGTGAGCTGCAATGGCTGCATGCCACTCACTATCTTGAGCATGGTCTGCATGCCCTGTCCTGATATGTTTGCCATGGTGTGACAGTTTGTGGTGGTCAAGCTAGCTACCTCGCCAGCTACAGCGTGCAAGTGCTTATATTGACAATGTAGCTCCACCACCCAAGCTTGGGCTTAAGCCCTGCCAGCTTTCAGACATTGTATCACTACCTACAGCACTTGTCAAGAAGAAGCAAATACACACCATCCCATGGCAGGCAGGCAGCAGGCACGTTCTGGCCTGTGTAGTCGGTACTTGTATTGCTACCCCTCCTCGCACCCTGTTATCCCTGCTACCCTTCCCATCATGAACATTGTTATATTCTCAAGGCCCGCACTCAGGTAGTGGCGCTGTCAACCCCACTCATTACAAGCAGCGCCGTGGCAGCCTCCTCTTCATCGCGGTCCTCGAGACCCCTAACTTGGTTTGCGGCAGCCGCCTCGTCCATGCTGTTGGTGCTGGGCGCTGTCAAAGTTTTTCTCCTGCTGCTCAGGGTAGTGTCGCCAGCCTGCTGAGAGTTGTGTGCTGCAACCTGCTGGGCCGCCGGCGTCATGGGCGGATGGGGGACGGCAGCGGCAGCCTCCATGTCAGCGCGCCAGCGCGGTGTTGCAGATCCGCCTACTCCGCCCCCGTAGCAGGGAGGCGCCGCCCCTGCCACTCCTCCCCAACCCAGCGGCAGCCTAGTCACCACACACTCCCCATGCGCCTCCTCCAGCAGGGAGTGTGCAGGCAGTGCAGGCGGCCCCTGGTGCAGCTGAGAGGAGGCTGGCAGGCCATGCAAGGGCGATGGTGCGGCCTCGAAAGAAGCTGCTCCCGCCACCTGCAATCCTGCCAGAGCCAGTGCTGGCGGTCCCAACACGCCTGTAGGCAGCAGCTTGGCAGCCGCGTGCTGAGCTTGTGTTCCTCCTGACCACGTCCCAAAGGCACGCAGAGGCCCAGCATCAGATCCACGTAACTCAGGGCTCCTGGTCATGAAATGGGGACCAGCAAAAGCCAGCGCCACATGGTCGCCCCCCTGCCCCGCCAACTCTGCCAGCGCTGTCAGCTGTGCGCCATCCACGCCATCCATGCTGTGGCCTGCCTGCCCCACCCACGTCCCCAGGGAAGCAAGTGGCACCAGGTCACAGTGCTGCTCAGGGCCAGGCAGGAAAGGAAGTGCGCCCCCTTGCAGCGACAGCGGCGTGTCGCTGTTGTTCCGTGCGCCGCCCACATCATAAGGGACGGGCGGGCCCAGCATGAGGATGACGGGGCCGAGCCCAGCTTCCGAAGCACCCTGGCCCTGCAGGGAAGTAGGCGACCCTGAACCTAGGCCTGCTGCTGACTGCAGGTGCAGCAGCCCTTCAGGCGTCATCCCTGCGGCGAAGCCCTGCAGGTCCTGTCCCTGCATACCGGTTTGGCTCTGGGCCTGCATAGCGGCCAGGCCCTGCCCCTGCATATTTGTGAGGCTCTGGGCCTGCATAGCGGCCAGGCCCTGCCCCTGCATATTTGTGAGGCTTTGGGCCTGCATGCCTGCCAATAGGGTTGCCAGGCCTTGGGTCTGCAGCGCTGCCAAGACATGGGTCAGGTCACCTGCAGGGTAGTGCTGCGGCAGGGCCAGCACCACGCCCTGGGGGGTGAGCACCAGCCGTGCGCCTCTGGGCAGGCTCGCCAGCTGCGTATGCCTCGCCTCATTCTCCTGCAGGTGCATGTGCAGCGTGTCGGCCGCGGCAAGGCGCGTTGCGGGCGGCACGCACAGACCGGCGTCCACACTTGTGTGGGGGTCGGGGCAGAGCGTTGCCGTGCCATCCTCCCCCATCAGGTGCTGCAGCAGTTGCTGCCGCTGGGCGTGCCCCGGCGGCGACAGACCGTGCCAGGGCTCGCCCACCAGCACCCCGGCATCTGTGGCCGGCTTTACGGCCGGGTGAGCCTGGAGGTGTGGAGGGTATGGAACCGCCCCTGCTGCCCCCTCCAACCCCGCCGTCGTGAGGCCCAGCATCAGCTGCTCCTGCAGGTGGGGTGGCATCGCCTGCCAGTACCTGGCCCCGCAAGCGACCTGCTCCATACTGGGGCTGTGTAGGTCATGGACCCCAGGCTGCATCGCACTCGGGTCGCCAGTGAGCGGTGAGCCCTGCCCCTGACGCCGGCGCGCAGCCCCACCCAAGCCAACGTCCTCCTGCGCCTGGCCACGGTGTGCATTGGCACCAGAGTGCGCTCTATTAAGCTGCACGTCTGCAGGTCCGCTGGGGTGACTAGGGTCAGCATCGCCCGAGCGCTGCGAGGGGGTCCTAGACCGTTGCCGTCCCATTGCCGCTGCCCTGACATCCCCTGCTGCACCCTCTGTCGCAGGCCGAGCACCCACACTGTGGGTACTGCCGGTACGGTACAGCTGGCGTCCCTCCTCAGCCCCCTGTACTGCCCCCTGTACTGCCCCCTGCGATGATTCCCTGGGCCCTTGCGCCCCCACCCCAAGCTGCGGGGAGGGCCGCTCCTGCAGCCAACCCTGCTCATCAGCTGCCGCTATTAGCCGTGGGGACGGCTGCAACAGGTGTAGCGGCGTCGTTGACGACCCATGCTGTGGCGGCTTGCCCTCCAATCCGCCCTGCCGCCCAAGAACAGCCGCCTGATGGGGATGGTGTGGAGGGTGAGGAAGGTGTGGGAGGTGTGACTGCTGGTCCATTCCGCCTCCGCTCCAAGCGGCGACGGGCAGCGGCCACGCGCCCCTTGCGTCCTCGGCCTCCATGGGCTCAGGCGCAGCCTTTGCGTCCACATCCATTGGATCCGCCTGCTGCTGTGCTCGACCCTGCTCCTGGTCCTCACCCTGCTTCCAACCCTCATTCTGCTGTTGCCTGAGGCCCTGCAGGTGCAGCTGTTCCCCCTGCCCATGCGCCGTGTCCTGGAGCGCTTGCCCTTCCCGTTGACAAGGAACCTGCCTGCCAGTGTGCCCCTGAGCCGCCCAATCCATCTGCCACTGACGCCTCGGCTGCTCGCTCTCACGCTTCAGCTGTGCATGCGCCTCATGCACCTGCTGGTGCGGCGCCCGCTGCCAAGCTGGGCCGTCTTCTGTGCCGTCAGCCCACAGACCAGACTGCCCTGGGTCTGCATCCCGAACCGAAAGCCCGCTGCATGCACCCGGACCAGTCAGCTCACCGCCTGCGACCTGCCCAGTCAGCTCACTGCCCATGCCCTGGCCTGACTGCCCAGGCTGCGATGGCGGCAGGTGCGACAGCCGCTCCAGCAGCTGCAGGCGGTAGGGCAAAGCGGCCGCCTGTGCAGTCAACTGGTCTGCGTCCCCCTGCATCGCTTCAGGGGCGCCCACACCTTCCACACCCTGTACACCTTGCGTACCGGCTGTGCCATGAGCGGTTGGGTTGGGTGCGGGTGAGGCGTACTGCTGCCCAGGCTCTGAGAAGTTGCTGCCGCAGGGCTGGGGCGTGCGCTGCCGGCGCCGCTGCGTCTCTTCCCTTGACCCGCCGCCGCCGCTGCTGCCTCCCAAGCCGACGCTCTGAGGTGAAGCGCTGTGGCGAGGGCGCTTAGGGTTTGGGGTGTGCGCTGGGGCGGGGCTCGCAGCCTGCGGCCGCCCCTCCTCGACCATCTCCGGAGAATCCTCCAAAGGATCCCCACCCGCCTCCTCTGCTGGGCCCCCTCCTCGGCCGAAGCCGCCGCTGCTGCTGTAGGCCCTGGGCACCTTGCGTGGGCGCCCAAATCGCAGCTGCTCCCCCGCCTCCTCCATCGGCTGCCGTGCGCCTGGCCAGCTGCCAGGGAAGGGTGGAGGGCTCTTGCGCGGCCGCTGCTGCCTCCCCTGCCGCTGTTCCTCCTCCCCTTCCTGCCTGCCGGCCGTCTCATCTGCAGCGTCCCCCTCAGGTCGACTGGAGTTGCGCTTGAGGCCCACGCCAGGGCCGGTGGGCAGGGCCTTGCAGGCGCTTGCAAACCACGAGTGGAAACATTGGCCGGGAATACTGTACAGCTCCTGCACCAGAGCCCTAGTCTGCGCATGGAATAGGAAATGTAACAGGGCAGGTTACAGGATGCAAACCACGAGTGGAAACATTGGCCGGGAATGCTGTACAGCTCCTGCACCAGAGCCCTAGTCTGCGCATGGAATAGGAAATGTAACAGGGCAGGTTACAGGATGCAAACCACGAGTGGAAACATTGGCCGGGAATGCTGTACAGCTCCTGCAACAGAGCCCTAGTCTGCGCATGGAATAGGAAATGTAACAGGGCAGGTTGCAGGACAGGGCAGGGCGCAGCTTTCCGCCTGTACTCCGCTCCTGACCTCTTGAGCTTGCTGCCCCCTGCATCCCTCCCAACCCCTGCGCATAAACTGCCCCTTTGAGAGTGCTTACTTGGGGCTTGATGCTGCTAAGGTTGAGCTTGACATCAGCGCAGCCAGCCAGTGCCAGCAGCACCTGGGCCTGCCTGGGTGTCAGCTCTTCATCTACAGCACCCGCTAATGGGGGGTCGAGGCTATGCGCTGTAGCTGCCCTCTGCGCTGGGTCACAGCCGTCTGTGATGCTTCCAGCCGCCGCCGCGGCGGTGGCGGTGGCGGTGGCTATAGCTTGCGCGGCTTCCTGTGCAGTGTCGGGCGTGGCAACGGCGTCGCCCGTCCTGTCGCCATCCTTGGCAGCGGGATCAACGCCATGATTGACCGCAGGAGCTGGCGCAGGAGCGCTGTGAAGAGCAGCTGCTTTGGTCCCTGCACTGGCTGACATGGCAGCCTCAGGAGCAGTCTTCACTGCTGAGGCAGCAGCCGCAGAGGCTGAGGCTGCAGGGGGATGAGAATTGCCAGCAGCGGAAGTGGGTGTGTTGCCAGATGGGCAGGATGGGCCACCAACGCCATCAGTGCCACCACCAGCTGTTTTAGCAGCTGCTGTTTTGGCAGCTGCTGTTTTAGCAGCTGTCAAAGTTGTCTCAGGAGCACCGGTGCAGGGGCTGTCGTCAGCAGCTGCAGCAGCGGCAGCGGTAGCCGGGAGGCCCACAGGAGGTGTGGCGTGCTTACGATGGGAGTGCTGAAGTTGTTGCAGGTGTTGCAGGTGTGGGAAGTGTGGGAGATCCAGGTGGTGCGACAGGCACTGATCTGCAACGCCCGGGCTGCGCAGGATTACACACAAGATGTCCTGCGCAAGGGTAAGAGGCAGGCGATGGTCGGAATAGCAGGGAGGTAGGAGGAATGGATGGGCTGAGAAGGCGAAGAGCGTGCAGGCAGGTGCACATGAAATTTCATCAGGAGTCACAGGCAGGCAGTGACACGAAGCTAAGAGAGGAAGGATTGCTGTGCTGGGAGGGTGGGAACTTCCCACTGGGAAGCGTGCAGGCAGGTGACCGCCTGCATGGTCAGTTGTTGGTTTGGATGGGGCAGCTGCAGGCACTAGCCAGCCATGGGCAGGGCATGCAACTGAATGTTGCTGCTACGCCAGACGCAGCGTACGTGGCCACACACCCAACACACACCCTCTCTTTCCCCCCACACTTCACCACACCAGACGCGGTGTACGTGGCCACACAC
>JAWZTI010001970.1:0-10361 GCA_039880955.1 Chlamydomonas urium | reverse complement strand
CTCCTGCCCTGACGCCCCTGACGCCTGCACCTGCTCTGATGCCCCAACTGCCCTGATGGCCCCGCCTGCTCTGATGGCCCCAACCGCTCTGATGGCCTCGCCTGCACTGCAAATTCAGCAGCCTCCCCTGTCTCCCCCTCTGCTCGCGCCTGAACCTTTGCCATTCCCTGCACCAGATGCTGCCCTGCTGCCTTCTGCTTGCCCTTCTGCTTCTTCCCCTTTGCCTTGGCTGCCACCTTCTGCTTCTCCGCCTCCTCTGCCGCAATCAGCTCTGCAGCAATGCGCGCTGCCTCCTGCTCCTGCACTGCTGATGAATCCGCAGCTGGCAGCGCCTTGGATGGGGCCTGGGCTTCGGCATTGGCTGCCTGCACAGCAACAGAAAGGCATGTGGGACAGTCATGTAGGGTTTTTTTTGATCGGGTTCCACGGTTCCACGGTTCCAGGGCCATGCCACTTTCTTTCTCTCTTCTTTTCTTTCGTGTAGGCAATCAGGCCTGGGCAGGTGAGCAGCGACTTGAATGGGCCTTAGTGGCGCTGTTAAATGCACATGGGAACACAAGGCACGCAGTGGCCACACACAGCCAACGCATCTGACTCGACACCCAACACATTGCCATTCTTCCACCTGCCACGAGTTTAGCCACCAGCGGCAAGCTCCGTCATCAAACGCTTTGGCACACAGCCCCACACTGTTTGCCTCAACACCTGGCAGCGCAGATTCTCCTCACCTGCCACTGCTTCAGCACCCTGTGCATTGCCACCGCAGTAAGGTTGTCTGCGTAGGACAGGAACGTCTTGTTTTGGCAATCCACGGTCTTGGGTCCGTCCCCGCCTGCAGCAGCATCCGCGCGACGCGCGCCTTGACTGGAATCTCACCGCGGCTGCTTTTCACGACGTAGAAGAGCGGCGTCTGCCCCTTCGCACCCCGCACGTTGGCATCCGCCCCTGCCGCCAGGAAGGCGCGCATGCACGGCTCATTCATGTAGACCACCGTGGGCCAAAGCACCGAGCCAGCGCCGCTACCGCCGATGCCGACGCTGCCGTTCACGTCGGCCCCTGCGGCTAGCAGCACCGCTGCGATGTCCGTGCTCCTGTGCACCGCACTCTGCAGGGGGGTCCAGCGCATGCCAGTCATCGGGCACAGCCCCGCGCCAGCGCATGCCAGTCATCGGGCAAAGCCCTGAGCGGGTTCGATTCGCGTTCGTGTCACCGCCGCACGCCAGCAGCATGATGAGCGTGATGACAGTGCCGTTGACTGCGCAAGCAGCTACGCACGACTGTTGCGCACTGCCGTTGATGACCAGGTTAGGGTCCGCGCCATGAGCCAGCAACGTCTCAACCATTCCATCGTGCTGCTGCATCACCGCCTGGCCCAGCAAAGATTCAGTGGCACTGAAGCGGCTGGTGGAGGGGCAGATGCGGGTGGTGTTGGGGTCAGCACCTGCTGACAGTGCGATGAGCACACGCCCCGAGTCCTTCTGCACCACAGAGTCCACCAGGTCTTGCTTGGAAGTGTGGGAGGTGTTGGTGGCTTCTGCCAGGCGGGCGCCCACCGTTTGTCCTGCCTGCAACAGCGAGAGTGGTGTTGCAAGGAGCTTTGGTACTTGTGGCAGTGCGAGTGTGTTATGGCCATGGGCGCTTCTGTTTACTGCAGTGGCGTGATACTGTGGAAGGCGCAGGTGACTGAGAGAGTAGGAATGGTGTTGCGAGATGCGTCAGCGTTTTGCTGCCGGGCTGCGTGCAAAACTTGCAAAGACGGGGGAGCGCAGGTGCGCTGAGGCAGGGTGAAAGTGAGGTTGGGCTAGGCAGCGCGTTAGTGAGCACATTGGAAAGGCCGTGACCTGCGCCTCTAGGCTGTGATCGGCGTGCCTTAGCTTCGTCAGCAAGACAGAAACGGAAACACGTCTTGGGTCACCTGTGACCTGTGGTACATTTGGTTGGAAATGAACCTTCCACACGCATGTGTCAGGGCGAAACCCTTTCCTCCCGCCCTCTCCCGCCCTCTCCCTCAGCCCACTGAGCCTGCTACGTGCACATACCTCTCGGAAGCGACTGATGTGAAGTGCCACGGCGTCCAGCAGCACTCGGAAGCAGCGCTTGTAGTTCTTGGCCTTGGCAAAGGCACCAGAGGGTTCGTCGGTGCTCCACTGCTGCAGGGCGTCCCAGTAGGCGCGAGCTGCAGAGACGGCAGGCAGCTCCGGTTGCCACTCAGGCCCTGCCATCGGCCAGGCGCCGCCGTCCAGCAGCATCCGCACGATGTCAGCGTCGCCGCTCTGCGCGGCGACGTACAATGCTGACCGCATGCCGTGCGGCTGCACGTTGGGGTCGGCGCCGTGGTCGAGCAACAGCTGCACCGCCTCGGCCTTTCCAGCCATTGTTGCGGCCATGACGGGTGTTACTGCTTAATCGACACTATGGGCGGATACTGCGATAACCCCGTTGATGTCCAAGCCGGCGTGGAGAAGACGTTGTAGCGTGGCCACGTCGCCGTTGATGGATGCCGCAGCACCTGCCTCTGGATGAAGTTGCCCAAGTCAGGCTGGGATAGGCTGAAGAAGTTTAACAGGCTCAACAGAACGTGAGCTGCAGCGCGGCAAGCACATGTGGACACCGCGTTCTCAATTTGAGTGCATGCTGCACAGCACGTAGACGGCTGTGCGGGTGGTAGCACGACCCCTGCCTACACTCTGGTGAATGTGGGTGGAGGAGTGGCTTTGAGACACAGACCACGCGCTCGGCCTGAAACAAGCCGCTGATAAGCATGGGAAGCACACATTCATGCATGCTGTGGCAAGTGCTTCGCGCACCGCGATCTTCCGCGCGCACAGGGGTGCCGTCGTCCTCCTGAGGCACTGGCTGCTGCTGGCGACGATCCTGAGCCGCGGCATGCTGCTGCTTGCACCGTGTTGCGGACGCCATCGTCCAAAACAACTGTGCGCCTGTCCGTGTTCTTGCTTGTGGCACATGTTCAAACTGGACACACTGGTAAATTCGAAATGGAATCATCCGAGTTCATGAACGCGGCTGCAGCCAAACCTGATTCTTCATCCCATTCTGTTGTCTTAAGGGTGGCCGTCCTGACCCAATCCGCATGCAGATGTTTTTTGCGCGAACTATGGATATGAATCATGGACGACAGTCTTGGCAAGGGCAAGTTCACGAGCAGCAGACTAGCAAGAGCTCAGTCTGCAGACAGCTTGGAGTAGTGCTTGAGACGCAACAAAGTTAGCAGTGGGAGTCTGCAATATATCCACTTGATCCGCAGCGCTTTATGGCCATATATTTTTTCCGTGCATATGTCCATATGTGCGGCCGCAGCTCGCCGAGAGTCGGGCCCGAGCAGTCTCACGCAGCAACTCCCCACACCTGGCTGGTGTTGCAGCCCTCTGAGCAGTGCTGTGGCTGCAGTGCTGGGCTGGCCGTCGAAGTGCCTTCATGGCGAAGGCCTTTACCGACGAGGTGCGTGGTGCATTTGCCGCAGCAGTGCGGCCTTCCACCGCACTCACATGCAACCGAGCGCCAAGGTGCCACTTCATTTGTCACGCTGGGAATATGTAATGGCGATAGCGCCAGCTATCGACCAAGCTCGTGCGCAGCCACCGCCAGTAGCTGGCATCACACACATGCCGCACATGGCGGGCGGGGCCGTTCGCCCCGCATGCAGGAGCACGCGCATCTGCTGCAAGTTTCACGCAGCCGCCTGCTCCGCCTGCATACGATACTGCTGTGCACGCCTGTCCCCTGCAACAATCCTTCCCTCTCCAACTATGCAAAGCACCTTGCCAATCCCCTCCCGCCCCTTCTTCCCCATGCTACCAAATGCGGCTGCGCAGGAGCTGTTTGATGATGCACAGTTTGACTTATGGAACCAGGTGCTTAAGCCTGTCGGGCGGCTGCAGTCCCTGGGCCGCCTAGACAGGGGTGCTCCTGCTGTGGAGCCAGAGCTCATTGAGCCCCTGTATGAGGTGGCACTGGAGCTCCGAGACCGCCTACGTTACAGGTACAAAGGGATACTATGTCCATTACCATCGTTTGGCACATGGATAGCAGAAATAGAGACTAAATGCACGCAGCGATGGAGCCTGCCTGGCCCGCACTGCCCAGACCTGCAGCACCCTCACTGTCTGCACGTGGCTATGCTACGTTGACTTGAGCGTTCTGAGCGTCACTCTCGAGACGTTTCAATACTTCCCAAACTTACCCACACCTACCCACACTTCCGTCGAACCTGCTCAGCCAACTGAGGCTGTACCAGCTCAAGTCCGACAACCGGCAGCTGCAGGGCGTGCTCGCCATGGAGCGGCAGCATGCAGCGGAAGAGCTGGCGGAGGCAAAGGCGCAGGTGTGTTTCAAGGGGGGAGCTTCACACAAGTGTGGTAGCATGCGGGGGCAAGGGGAAAGGGGGGGGCCATTTGTCTGTGCTAATAAGGACACTCTGATGACAGCACAGTGTTGTAGGTGGGACATACCAGGGTATGTGGCTGTGTGTTGACGCAGACCTGAGGTGGCGTGTCCCGCATCATGATCAACAAGGGCATCCCCGTGTCGTATGAAGCGTAAGCTACCTGCTTCCGCACAACGGCCCACGCTCACCTCACGCTTGCGAAGCTGATTCGATGCTCGATGCAGGGCCAGGGACAGCAGCGTCGCGTGCAGGAGGACCTCCAGCAGCAGCTGGACCGTATGCAGACAACGCTACAGCAGGTGTGGTGCACAGAGGTGTTGAGCATTTTCAAGCACTGCCACACAGACTTGGCCCGCACAGGCGGGATGGCTGTCGTATACCGCTCATTCCCACACTTTCCCACACTTTTCCTCTCCACACCTACTTCCACACCCTTCGTCCCACCCTCTGCAGACCCAGGATGAGCTGAGGGCGGAGCGCGAGAGGGGGCGCGATGCACTAGCTGCGCAGCAGGCTCGTGCCAGGCAGCAGCTGAGCACTGAGACACAGGCCGCACAGGAGCACGCAGCAGCGGAGTGCCAGCGTGCTCTGGACGCCCTGCGTGAGGTGGGGCTGGCTGTTTCCCTTCTTGCGCTTCCTTTGAACACTGTTTCCTTCAGTGCGCTGGCCCCCCATACGCTCACTTTCTCCGTACGCTCCCTCCCTCCATTTATTTGCGCCCTGCTGTGCAATGGCAGGTGGAGGCACAGCTGCGTGATGAGAGGGCGCAGCACGACAGCGCGCTGTCTCTTGAGAGGCAGAGCACAGCAACCAAACTAACTCCCTATGCGTGCGCACTGTAGCTTGGCGCTTGCTCCCCTTGTATGCTCCCTCCCTTCCAACGCTTCCTCCCTCTGTACACTTACCGTCTCAGTTTGCTTGCGCCCTGCTCTGTAACGGCAGGTGGAGGCACAGCTGCGTGACGAGCGGGCGCAGCATGACAAGGCGCTGTCTCTTGAGAGACAGAGCGCAGCTACCAAGGTGTCGGCCCTTGACGCCCAGCTGCATCACTTGAACAAGGTGGTGAGTGGCAGAGGCGCAAGGAACTGTAGGAGGGGGAAGGGAAAGGGGGTGTTAGCTGGCAAGGGCCGAGATTAGTACGGGTGATGACAGGTTGTTAGCAGAGGCAGAGCTCAGCGTGGCCGCCCTTGATGCCCAGCAGCGTCACTTGAACAAGGTGGTGAGTGGCCGGGAGGCAAGGGACTGAAGGAGGAAGGGGAGGGGCTGCAGGGGCTGAGGTTGGGTAGGGTGTTGGTGGGTTGTTTGGGGTTGCAAGAAGGGAGTAACTGTGAACTGGGCAGCTGCTGTGTCGCTTGTGCGCTGCGATCTACTAGGGCTTCTTTGTGACCGCATACACCAGCTGCTGTTGGCTGGCACAAGTAGCCGAGTTAACAAGTTTTTGGTCAGGTTCTTGCAAGCTTGACAAGGTTACCTTCAGGTTGTCGCAAGCGCAAACTTTGCAGGGCAGAAGGCAGGAATGAGTAAAAACACACTGGTACTGAAACTGACCCCAATCAAAACTGTAGGTTAAGTTGTTTCTCCTTCCCTTGGATTCCTGCAGGTCCAGGACCAGGCGACGCAAATCGCGGCTTTTGAACGCAGTGGGCTGCAGCAGGAGGGCCAGGTGGCTGCAGCGCAGCAGCAGTCACAGGCAGCGGTCTCACAGGTGAGGCAGTGGCCCAGCAAGGAGTGCAAGAGGGAAGTTGACAGATGGCGTAGCAGGTGACAGGTAACAGGGATGGCGCCAAATGTTTCAGCCTGCAAACAAGCGGCAAAGGCGCAGACAGCGGTCTCACAGGTGAGGCAGTGGCCCAGCCAAGAGTGCAAGAGGGAGGGTGACGGATGACGCAGCAGGTGACAGGTGTGGAGAGGAAGGCGCCACGTGTTTCGGCCTGCGCTTTGGCAGCGGCAGTCGCAGGCAGCGGCCTCGCATGTGTGCCTCGGGCATGGCTAGGGTGCTGATTCGGGAGAAGGGAAAGGCGAAGGGATGGTGCAGCTGGCTGCCAATAGCAGTGAAGGTGTCACATGCTTCAGCCTGCGAGTCGGACCAGGGAATGGCCCATCCGATAAGAAATCTACCAAGCGCCTGTACAGGATCGCCCTGTTGCCTGAAAGTCACCTCTCGCTTGCGACTGCGCAGGTGCGGCGGGCGGAGGAGCGGGCGGAGCAGGCGGACGCAACGCGGCGAGCCCTGGCAGACGAGGTCAGACCAGTGACATCAAACTGCTTAAGCGGCTTGAAGGGCATGCATGGTATGCAGATAGACAGCCTGTAGGGCACCGCAAGCAGACCTCCCATTTGGAACACATTCGTCTTTGGCGGGGCAAAGGCGTGTTGCGACCAACTTCCCCCAGGGAATGCAAGGTGCAAGACTTGCCTGCTTCATGCCATGCCCACCCATCTCTAGGTGCGGTCGCTGCGCATGGAGGTCGACGAGTGGCGCTCGCGGGTGGAGCACACCGAGGGGCAGCACGACGAGGCGCTCGAAGCGCTGCTTGCAACTAAGGCCGAGCTTGGGGAACTGAGCCACCTGCAGGTGTGTGCTTGCAGCACGACACTGCTTGGTAGCACGGCAGTGGATTTGTACCATGGGTGATACACAGTTTGTACATTGCAGTTGGTAACACAGCCAACATCTGTCTCGCTCCTATGCACACTGTTCCCATCCCTGCCCTCACCGCCTATTGCCGCAGGGGCTGTACCTGGCAGCAAGGGAGGAGCTGGCTCGCCTTGACAAGGAAAACACGGAGCTCAAGGACATGATACAGGGCCAAGTGTTTGAGCTGACCCACAGCAGGTAGGGGGACAAACGCCTTGGTCATACCAGGGGTAAGGACGGGGTGGTGCAGAACCAGTGCTCACTGCAAGGCAGCGCACACCGGCTCACCTTGTTCACCTTTCTACAAGCCAGCCTACCTGCCTGGCTACCTACTCACTTGCCCAACAACCTAGCTATGCACCCATGTCGCTTTACGCCCTCCAGGATCCTTGACACTGTGTCGCCGAGGTCCTACGAGAAGTCCACACCCCTCTACAAGACCCCCGAGATGATTGGAAAGAGCAGGCCGAGATCAGCACGCAGGTAAGCTGGGCGACTGATCTTACAGTTTGTTTGATTGTTCATAGAGCGCAAGCTGGACGATGGGCCAGTCACTTAGCCAGCTGACGTGTTGCACTCCCCTACATGCACGCCCAAAGGGCACCCAGTTCTTCCCCTCCTACCTACCTAACACTCACCCACCCATCTACCCACCTGCCAGGTAGCCACCTCCCCACACAAAGTACATGACTCATAGCTACTTCCCACCAACCTACCCCCTGCCGCCCCTCATGCCCCACCTGCAGGTCAGCCCGCTCCGTAAGCCCTGGGCGCGACGGTCTGCTCGCCGCGACCGGCGTCATCTACCCCCCCGACGTTGCCGCGAGCATCGAGCGCATGGCCGCGTCGCTGCGCAAGGCGCCGCCCTTGGACGGGCCCACACACGTGGTGGAGGCGGCGCAGCTGGCGCAGCTGGCGTTCCTCGGGCCGCCCAGCTCCGCCTACCCAACCGACCCCGACAAGTTTGTGTTTGTGCGCGTGGCGGGCGGCTTCACGCCTAAATACGTGAGTGCCCCTGGGGGCTGCGTTGGGTGCAGGGGCGCTGGGGGGGGATACAAGGGGGTAGGGGGAACAGGGACAGAAACACTTTCTGATGAGACGAGGGCAGCAAGCTCAAGGGAGGTAGGGAAAGGGGGCCTCCAGCTGGTTGGCAGTGTCCCAGGCGGGGTACTGGGGAGACGGCGCCGTGGGGTGCTTCTGCTTCACACTCCATGCCACACTTTTTCTGCACTTTCAAACTCAAACCTCACCTCACTCACAACCCTGGCAAACCTTGCTCAGGTGGGCTCCGAGCCACTGCCCAAGGCGAGTGGGTGGATACCCAAGGACGCTGTGCGCCTTGCCCAGGCCTTCAAGCACTCTCACGGCATCACAGTTGACTGGCGGTACTGGGAGCCGTTCCTGCTGATGCTCAATGAGGTGTACCACACCACAGCCGCTGGCGTGCGGAACCACGGCGGAACGTACAGCTCGGGCGCATGCGCCAAGACCGGGAGCGGCGGCAGCACGCTGCGGTACCAGGCGGCACGCCCGGCTTCGGCGAGGGCGACGTACGGGGACAAGGCGGAGACATACGAACGGGGTGCTTCGCCGGGACGCGGTACGGGCGACGTGGCGCGGCAGTACCTGTCCCGCCTCGCGAGCTACCCTGTCGTCGTGCAGGCGGAGCGCATTGTCGCACTAAGGAAGGAGCTGGACAAGACGCGCGCTGGCTGGAGAGTCGGCGCTGGCGGCATAAGCGCACGGGAGCAGCGTGAGCGGGACGACTTCATTCGCACGATGGCGGAGAAGGATTACCACATCCTGAACGAGCTGGGAGAGGTGGTAGGCGAGAACCAGCGGCTCAGGCGCCCCACGCAGCCCTACTAGGGGTCCTGGTACTACTGAGGGGTGGCCGCCTGCCAACCGTTCCTAACCAAATGGCGTGATTCTTCTCTTTCTTTTAGGGCAGACTGGTCCATCCAGCTGCAATGAAGCGGCACGGTTGGCTGGCCGCGAGGGCTGGGTCCCTCTGGGTTTTTCTTTGAAACGGGTGTAAGGCAGTGGACCCATGATATCCACGACAGACATAATGACATCAGTGCAATCAAGGTATGCGGAACGACAAGTTCCTTGTCACATTATTCACAGAACCGGCACAAAACGATGTTCAGCTCTGGCTACTTGCGTTTCACAGAACCTGCGCAAGACCTGGGTGGGCCCAGGGCACGGGACGGATTGAATGGCCCCAATGCATGGCCGGTGGGCTGATGCCTATTGCAGCACCGTCTCGTCACCAGCACTTGCATCCCTTGCACCTGTGTTGTGTATGCCTCCATTGTCTGTACCCCTGCTTTGCCCGAGCCTCAGCTGTTTGAGCCGTCATCCCAGCTGCCTTGACACCAGAATCAGCTTCAGGGTGTACCAGAGCAAGATCTAGACCTCGAGATCTCAAGATCTTGGGAGAAAGATCTAATAGCTTTGACACATCAGAGGAAGATCTTGGGAGGCGCACCGGCCACACCCATGCGTGCTCCGCCGCCCTGCCGAAGGTGGTGGGCCAGCAACAGGTCGCTGGGTAGCACGTTGTCATACCTGCGTTTGCAGTGTGTGAAGAGTGTGTGGGAAACGTGGTTGGTTGGCAAAGCATGAACAGCACAACATGCTGCATGCGCAGCATGTCTTCACAGACACCTGCAGCTGTCAGGTGGCCAACCTAGCTGTCAAGCCTCCTAGCTACATCTGTGGAGCACAGGAGGGCGTGACATTATGTGCACGTGCAAAGTGTAACCATCATTGTATTTGGTAGTCACAAGTTTGTGCCTCTTCCCCACCATGCCATTCTCGTCATGTGGCAGCGCGGCTGAGTGAACCTGTTTCCTGTTTCTTCAACCGAGTCGTTTGCCCCCTTGCAGCGCCCTATGGGCTGGAGCACCGCCTAGCCACCCCCCCTCGTGCGCTCACACTACGCTCACCTCTGCATCTGCATCATCTCGGGCTTCATGACTGACCCTGCCGATGCCACGTCGTCCGTGAACCTGCCCGACAGCTCAATGTCAGGGTCACTGTCTCCCAGCTTGTCTCGGCCATCACCCACGCCCTCCGGTCCTCCCCGCCCACCGCCCACCCGGCTCCCTGCCCCCCCGCCGCCGCCGCCGCCGCCAAGGCCCAGACCCGTCCCCCAATTGGCATCGCCGCTCGCCATGTGTGCAGCAGCGCTCAGCACCCCAGCCGCCGCCCGCTCGCCGAAGCCCCGCAGGTCCTCGTCGTCGATGCTCAGCACATGCGCAGCGCCCGAGGCTCCTACCGCCCCGTTCGCGGCGATGCCCCCGCCCCCGC